>DWLI01004626.1:0-10711 GCA_018249915.1 Cecropterus dorantes dorantes
CAGCAGCGCTTAACACTACTGTTATGATATAGAAAAAGAAATGGTGGATGTGCACCTGGAAACCGCGAAAAATTTAACATACATAACATATCTAAATGAGGATATCATTACAAATTTTGTCTTATATTAAGTGTATTCATTACTTCATCTAAGTACAAAATATAGTCTAGTAGATACGTTTAACATAACCGTTAGTGCCAGTTCCATGTGCAACATAAATTCAAGCGCTGTTGGCGTTCCGAAATTCATCTTCAAATGCTCATACTTTCATCCTCGTCATAAATAACGAAGAGTCATGGTACCTAGTAGAACGTGGTAAACATTTTTCCTAGCCCCGTAAAGTCATAAAGTAATTTAAAACAGCGTCGTGACCGGGATGCTTGTTGGCTGGATTTGTGCCAGCCGCTATGGGTGCTACTATCCTACGGAAGACTACTCTGTGGCACGAAATCCGTAGTTTCGGACGAAGTTTCGGATGCTTCAATGACTATTCTGTAGTTACACTGTCTACACGTCACTAAGTTTATTCTGTACGTAAAAATCTGTAGTTCGCAATCTGTTCCAGACCTTGGGGTCCCTACATAAGTATGTGACCACACATACCATCATCGCTCCTTCGGTCGCTGGCCGGACGGTTCCAGCACTCTTGCCACCAGCAATCCCAGAACTCTCTTTTAGTTGTTTTTTAAAACAGGCAGGGTATAACGCATTTCTATTCTAATCCTGTCCACTACAGATGCCTTGCTCTCTCTCTTTTTTTGAAAAATAAGTTAAACCTTCTTCAATCCAGAACACAGCAGCGCTTAACACTACTGTTATGATATAGAAAAAGAAATGGTGGATGTGCACCTGGAAACCGCGAAAAATTTAAACACCCTATGCATGTGTGTTTTTTGAAAAAGGAACGAATATTTGCAACATAAATCCTATTATTTTTAATTTAAAAACATTTAAGAAAAAGTGAACAGTTACATTGGATACATAAAATTGACTTTCAGATGTTCCGAAACTTCGTTGCCGCTTGGAGTAGACCTCTTGTTCCGAACGTGAACTTTAACGTGTTCTAGTCTAAGTTTTCGCGTTATTATATAATGTAAAAAGTGACGGGAACGGCGTAAGAGGTTCGATGTATTTTTAGATAGCTCCAGTAACGGTTATGGACGAACTCGCAACTGTACGCTCGGCAAGTACGCATGAATTTTTACGACTATGACTGTTGCGAACAAATGTGTTTATCGACTTTTAGATTATCCTGTAGTATTAAGTTTTATAGGATGTGTTCTATAGCGAGCTTTTATACGACTTTTGTACCTATTTGTAAATATATAAGTAAATGTTTTGATGCAAGATAAACACAATGAAAAGTGAGCCATGTTACGTTGTTTCTTTTCCATGCTAAAATATTTTGACTCCGTTAAGGCGAAATAAATTTTTGCCTAGTAACAGCAGTAATACGCAATGTGTGGTAAAGAAAATGCACTCATACAAATCATTCCAAATATTGACACCTCGCATCGTGATCGTACTCAGGCAGGTCTTAACGAAATGAGTTTCCCTGAGGGTGGGCACAGATGCGTTGCTTCCCCTGAGCACTAACCTGAGGAAAACAGTTGTTAACCCTGATATTATTAGGTACAAGTAGGTGTGGCGGTAGATATCCAGATCATCCAATCAAAAACCGTTGCACATCCTTTCCAATAAATTCCAACAGATTTATTAAAAAATATTTTTTAAAAAATAATTTATTAAAAAATATAAACGCCTGCTCACCAATTGGCTATAAATCATCTAAAACGAATGGAGTCACGTTACTTATCTCAACATATTTATGAACACTCACGTAGTTTCGGCACTCAAGTGCTGTTCGATCGGAGGATCGACGCTCCAACATTTGCTCATACACTTGATAAATCGTCACTTGAAGAAACTTGCACTGTCATCTTCAAATTGATCGTGAGTTACAAATAGGTATCCGATTTTCTCACATCTTTCGCTCTAATGTAAAATTTATAAAGCTTGTTTCACTGCTTATAGAGATAATGTTTTGCTGTAAGAATTTTATGTGTATTACCTTTATAAAAACTGTTATATGTATTAGATATGCATTAGTAACTTTTCATAACTGATAAGCGTTTTAATTAAAAAAAAGTAAATAGATAATCTTTTCGTCATTTGTGAAGGTTAAAAATAATAAGAGAGCCGTAATTATTATAAGGTTCTACCAGAAGCCTTGGTCATAATAATGTAAGTTTTCCGGCATCCACACCTTTCCACCGAAACATAAGAACTTTTTACGCTAGAAATAAATTTGGCGGTGGTAAAATCGGTACAACAATGATGACAACACCTTTTTAAACCACGTCACATGTGCTCTGTGCCCTAAACCTTCCTTATTCTAGGCGGCAATTGATGCCTATCGATTAATGGTAATGAAATAACAATTTATTAAACCGACAGTACTTATCATTATAAACCAAGTCATAATTTCCCGAAAATCTCAGTTTTCAGTTGTAGCGATATCACTCGCGATTGTAATCCACGGGCTTATCAACATTTTATGCAAGCGCCCGCATTTACATCCGGTATGCCGTGAATTTTATCATTTCCCGCTGCGAATATTGTATTATTAAATCAAAGAGGAAGGCTTTTACACCGTGTAAATTATACCCTGTGCAATCATTTTGCTTTTAAAATTTTACGTTTTAATATTGATACGCAAAGTGGCGTTTCATTTCAATAATGGCCGTAATGTGATTAAAGGAGGGAAGTATTTATGGTTGACTTTTACGTACGTAAATGCATCGAATGTACTTGCTGACGTTACCTCAGTTTTGTTTATGATTTCAGTAAAAAAGTGCTTTCATGAACAACTACTACGTCATTAAGAACATGGCTACTCACGACATAAGGTTTTTGAATTTCTTTTTGCTGACATTTCGACCCAGTCACATGGATGTGGTCACGTCGGTCTTAAAATGTATAAAACCTGCGATAATATTAGTCTTACATCATAAACTACTACGTTAATCTATTATTGGTCACAGTGCTGGGCACAGGTCTCCGAATAAGAGAGTTTTAGGCCATAGTCCACCGCTTTGGTCAACAGCAAATGGGTAAACTTTACATATCTTTGAGAATTTTTGTTCAGAGAACTCACAAATGTGTAGCTTTCCTATTTTTTTTTCACCGTAAAGCAGTGTTAACTAATTTATAATATGCCGATCCTTTTAGAAAAATCATTGGAGCTTGCACGGGATTAGAACCTTGGACCCTTGACAGACGAACGTTCAACCATTTGACTATCACTGCTCCTCAAGTCAAAGGCAACGGTTTTATCTATTTTGGTATTATAACTGTAATACGAAAATGTAGTTTACTATTAAATTATTTAGTTAGTAGACTTATCTGAAACTTATCAACCGCATAATTTTGTAATCCCTTCTTATTTTTTGTGCCAGTAGAAGTAAATTTAGTAAAAAAATATATATTCAGGAAAATCGCTAGAATCAATAATATTATTAAATAGAATTTATAATTACCGTTTTATACACTCCAGCTTATTACTCAAGGACGAACCAAACATTTCGCTTTCATTTAAATCTTGGAAACGAGTAAACCAATTTTGGTCGCTCGTGTAAGCATAGGGTTTACAAAATAAAATAAGATAAATTTACCCTAAAAATACGTATTTGCGTTTCTGTGTACTTTGACAACACTTTGTACAAAAATAAATAACTATTATGGAAAAATTACGTTATTTATAAGCAATACTTATATCATTTATTTCATCATCGCAAAGCAAACATATGGTATAATATTCACGTTCCTTTCTGTTACGTTTCTGCGCTCCCTTTCAGTGAATTATGGTAATCTGCCGTAAAGAGGTCACCACACAACGCAATCGGTCATAATAGTAACAACTTTATACTTATTTTAAAATATGGACTCTATGTATGACCATAAATGTGTCTATTTCCTACCTACCTACCTACCTTTACCTACCTTTCCTGGCCAATAGGGCCATAGAGGCCTATTGCCCTTTTGGCTACAAAAGGTACGTAAGGTAGGTAAAGAATTAAACTGTGATGGGACTGTCTGTAAACAATGTTTTTAAACAATCCCACCGTATTTTAAATTCTTAATAATTTCTTAAGAATCAGAACTCATCAAGAACTGACTTTTTTAAGAATCTTTTATGAATGTTGTGTGCCCATGTTTGAAAATTTTCTGAATTAAAGTTGACTTGAGTGGAGACCAGCAAGATTGATGGATTAGTTTTCTACTAGACTATCGGATGTATATTTTGCCAAGTCAAACGACCGATGACATTTAAGGGAAAACGTTTTCAACATCAAAAGAGGATAATACTAATTATACTGATATAAGGCAATTTGTTTAATGAGTTTGGAAAGGTTCCCTATTCTAAAAGTCGTATATTTAAAAGAATTCAGAAACCCTTAATCACTTTGCTTCACGAACTAAATCGCGGCAGCCCGTGGCTGGTACAAGGTTCATTTGTTGTGGATGTAACGTTTCACGACGACATCCTTACCAATCAACTTACGATCTTATTGCCTAAAACATAAATACGAAGCGTCGTGACCTCGTGAAGTACAAAAATAATATTTTTATAACATCTTTCTTTAATAAAAATGTCAGTAATAAAGCGCGTTCAGTCAAAATGTTGTTTTGACAGTTAAATTGGAACCTCGACGTCTAATGTATTGCAGTGTTTGACGAAGACGGCGGTTGTGGATTTCATTTTGAATAATGAATGTTTTCGCCAATCAAAAATTAATTAACAAATGTCACAAACAAAAACATTCAAATACAACATCACTCATTAGTGTCCCTTTGCTAAATACGGGTCTCCTATAAGAATGAGGTGGCTTTAGACCACAGCCTATCACTCTAGCCAAATTCAAATTGAGAGAATTAATATACTCATAATTATGTTGGAAAGCTCTTATAGACAACTCTCGGGAATGTACATATGTAACTTTTAAATATCTTCCTGGTAAAGTAAAATCTCAGACCCGTAGCATGGGACATCGAATAACGAACCACCAGACTATTATTCCCTATCTTTTTTTCGTAGTATCGGAGTAGCAAACGAGCATGCAGCCCAGCTGATGGTAAGTGGCAACTGCCGCCCACGGACATCTGTAATCAACCCCAGGTAATATCAAGGTCTCACCTAAGGTTAACCACAGATGCGTTGCTACCCCTTAGTACTAAGGTGGAATGCCTCAAAAAGTATGTCTCCCTTACTAAACCCTACAGACCAGAACAAAATAGCGCATAATACTGCTGCAGTTAGGCAGAAATAGACGTGGCGGTGGTGCTTCCGGAGTCGAACCACAAAGAGTTCTACCACCTTTGATTTACATTTAATAATAATATTGGCAAGCTCGTTAAATAAGCTTAATACATTATCAATATCTTTGGCGAAACTTTAAAGAACGAACTATTTCTAAAGTAAGAACGAACAATTTCGGAAGTAAATTAACGGCCGTAAGATACATCTTCCTCATAAAAAAAAAACAAAGTAATAATTCGTAAATGATCCGAATTAAATTAATTAAATGTTATAGTTAAACATTATTAAATTAAAACTAACTTTTTCGTATAGGCCAATCTGGTATACTTTCACATGGCAAACCACTTTCATAGCAAACTAGTAGTTATAACACCTCAAAATATTGTAATAACATATTAAAGCTTACCACAATGGTCATCAGCCAGACTATAAAGCACTCTATTTTAAGGAAAACTAGGAGGTGTTACGAGTAACTTTATGGTCGCGATTACGTGGTTCCGGCAGAACCTTTTCTAACGTGCCCATTAATTTATTACATTACTCTACATATCCCGGTCTTCGAAACTTTCTTCACAACTATTGTTTCAGCTCCAACTTTTGGTTTCCAACTCAAAGACAGACGATCTTCACTAATGATCTCAAATATATATACGTAGCTAAGTATAATCTTCATATCTTCCAGCCGGTGGTATTAGAGATTCTTGTTAAATGTTTGCTTCATAATACATTCAATTAAGCGACGAGAATGTGAAGTAATGACTACATACAGGTACACAATAGATTCTATTGTCTACGAATATATTCTTGTAATATAGAATAACGTAATCGGTATTCATTAGGTATCAGTAAAGTATATTTACATAGATTAGGTATATATCAATAATTTCCGACCGAAACTTCGACTTCGGGTTCAGCTTCGACTTCAGCCGAAAGTTGGGGCCATTATAATCTGTAAATGTAAATATACTTTTATCATAAAATGTTGGTAGGTTTTGTAGCTAACTCACCTAATAGTTTAATACAACACTACCACAGTCGCCCTTACATTAAACATAATGTGACATTCATATATTTAACAAGGAAAGCGGACAGTTGAATTGTTAAAAAGTAGATGAATTCCATTAGCTGAAGTAGAATTAAGGGCAAACTTGATGCCATGATAATTTAGCCGGGGTAAGTACTTAACTCCGAGTATTTCAACGAATTTGTTATATTGTTAAGTGATAAAATCTGTAATATTTAGCTTCTTGACATTCATAATAATGAGTAACCTGTCGTAGGTAGGTAACCTTTAATATTATATTACCTTTTAAAGTAAAAGTAATATTTGGCTTGTACTTTGCTTGTTCAAAACGTAATCTCTTTTCAAGGATCCAAATTAAAATGAAGTCATTATTTACCAGGGCAAATACTTAATAATTGATAACTTTTCGGAGATTTTTTTGAATTCTTTTCGTGTTTGATTTTTAAAAATATAAAAACAAAAGACCTGACTGTTTAAAAACGATTGATTGCCTTCAGTTTCATTACACTGTATTTAAGCAATTGATTCTTTGACCTGACCGTAGAATTAAATCTGTTAGTATAAAGAATACTTATAGATTTCATTCTACGGTTTTTATGAAAAGCCATATAAAAGTATAAAAATATATAGATATTTTTAGATCTCTTATTTGATATCCATATTGTCATAATAAAAAAGTCCCCCCCTCCCCCCCCCCTTTACTAGGGTAAATGGGTTAACAGGCGCCATTTTTTTTAATTATATAATATTATGTCACGCTGCAAACTGAGATGATACGACTAACATGTCAAATGTCTTAATGCGTCAAGCTGTTTGGGCTGTTAGCGCATGCCAAATATTTAAATGGACATAAATACATAAACACATACAAACAAACATACATAAGTACATACGCTCGAAAAACAAAACCCTAACGACGCAGTTGGGTAAAAAAACGAACTTACATATCTTTTGACAAAACTTACGACACAAAGTTGCATACCTACAAACTATGTAACTTTTAAAAGCAATAGTGCCCTATTTAATAATTACGTAAGAAATAAAATACGAAGAAATGATGCCTATAAGAACCGACCGCGTGATTACTACTTCAATCTGCTTTTTATCAAATTGAAACCGCAAGGTTTTTTTTTACTTCAAGACTTGCTATTTTAATCAAGTTTTTACTTGCGCCTCTAATTTGATTGCCAGACTGGCATAATCCCATTACCTACTTTATTAATAATACTAATCTATCTTTGACTAATATACGTAATTCAGATGGACCTAGAAATCATGACGCAGATTTTTTGCCTCACCAAAGCCACTGCTTTCGTTGGCGCTATGCAGAAGACTCTTGGATCTTCAACTCAAAGCAACCAAAGTCCTTTGAGATTAGTATCTCTATCGGGCTGTTCTCAAGAAGAGTTCCCAGGGAGTTCTCAGGAGAGAGTTATCCCACACCTTTAGGTCTTGCGTGCGCCACACTAAGCGTCATTCTGAGTATCCTCTTACCGTAGGAAGAACTGGAGTAGGTACTATTCTAATCCAGGGCTACAGGAACAGACTGAACCTAGGTACTATTATAGGTAGTTCTAAATATCGAAATTTAGAACTAGATTCTAAAAGTCAGAATATGTAAAAGAACATCTGTTTAACATCTTCGATAGCAAAAAGAAATCCTTAATTTCAATACTTTCAGCGTACCGCCATTTGTAAATCGTAGATACTAATCAATGGTTCTTTATTATTCCCTCGGGATCTGCTCAATTTTCCGGGATAATAAGAACCTGCTTACCTATCTATAGAGATATTCCGTTTCCATCTTAGGTTCTTTATCTGTTTACTAATAATATAATATTTATTTTTGTGACAGTATATATCTATCAACCTTTCTTGCTTTCAATAGTAGAGCCGGTTCCAATTAAAATGTTATCATACTGATAATTTCCGTGCATACATTAGCTAACTCGCCGCTTGAACTAACGAGCTTCGGAATGTTTGGCCAGTATGCACTGGGAGAATTATTATATTCTAAAATGTGCATATGATACGAGGCAAAAAGAGTGTCAAAGAATACGAATAAAATACTGAGTTAACGTAGTGGATACGACTGATCGCAGTGATCTCGTGACGTAAACGCATTTCCTAGGTTTACTCGTATGTACCTAATAAAAAAAATAAGCAATAATGTGTTTTAAAGTAAAATCTGTACTTCGGAATACATGCGGGTAAAAAGTTATTTGCCAAGTAAGACAAGAGCTACGGCGATGCCGGCGATCGGTTCCTTGTTTACATTTAATCAGTGTCGTCTATCTCCATGTAAGTTCGACGACGAAGAAAAATCTATTTGTTTAAGATAGTGTACATACTAAATCTAAATTTCTATGATATTCAAACCTTATATATTAACTTAAGTAGAAATGTAGTGGTATTATACAGTTTTCTACAGTCTTTTAGCTTCATTCCTAATCATAGGAAAGTAGAAACATAATAAAATTTTGGTAGATATGTGTAATCATGAATACTACCTTATAATAATTTATAATAGTACATAAAAATCGGTTACCTTTATAAAGAATCTTCCTTTACTTAAAAATGAGTACAATATTATTATGGATATGGATTATGTAATCGATGTAGATAGAAGTAAATATGTATATATTGGCCTGGTCCCTGTATAAATCTATCTTTGAGTAAGTAGATACCTACATCCAACTAAAAGTTGTTTGAAAAGTAAAATAGTCGCTGCGGCGATCGGTTTCTTGTTTACATTTAATCAGTATGTTCTATCTACAAGTTTGATTTTACAGATAGGTCTGTTTTAAATCTAAATAAAATATTCACCACCAAAAGATCCACTGCTAAATAAAAGCTGGTCCTAATAGGTATCCCTGCATCCGCTCCTGTGTCATCAAAATGCAATGGTTTTCGAATATGTCCATCTCCATCAGGTCATCGGCGTACCAAGCCGAGGAGAATTATATTGTATTAAAACACTGCTTTATATAAAAATATTATAAATTGCAGTTATGCAAATATGCGGTAGCTTTTTTCACAGTAGCCATTATGTTAGCCTGGCATTTTTCTGATACATTATATTGTGGTCACTGCATAACGCCTGAAGCTTGATTAAAACATATTGAAAAGCATAAATTATGCGCAGAAAAAAAATACTTACATGATATTTTATCTAAGTCTATGTACATTTTAATTTTATACTATAATTTCTGACATAAACAATATAACCCAATACAGCACTCCTTTTTATCCACACCCTTCTCTCTTGTAGGTGGAAGTTGTAAAATCTACGAAATTTGATACTACCTCAATTAGCAAAAAATAACACAATTCCATTACAATTGTGTACCTAAAGCCGCGATTCTACCAGTGCGCAGAACGGTAACAAACATCATTCACTCGTTCATCAATAGTACCTATTGACACTTGACAATGTGAAGTGTCAATGACAAGTTGACATTTGACAACCACTGAATTGAAAAAATAATGTGTAAATTGTAAACAAAACTGCAAACTTTATTATTTCCTTTCCATTGTTTTAGTAGATAATATAGTAGATTACAGCTAAAGAGGTTACAAAAGTTATCACCATAACCCAGTATCGCATTTAGTGTAGATATTAGTTATTGTAGTGATGTGGAATATAATATTATAGCTTCCGAAAAGTAAATTTACTAATAATACATTAAATCAAACCATAAAAAAAAAACACTAAACTCTAAATTTAATTTAATCACATCGTTTTTTTTTCTTTACTTTGTTTATTGTGTACTGTGTTAAAGTTTGGAACTATTCAAGATTTTCAAGTATCAACTTTAATTACTGTTCTACCCATATCGTTTTTGTTGTTTTACAAAACTATAAAAATGGTGCAAGTATGCCCAAGTACTTTAGGTAAGTACTCTAAGCTATTCAGCTATTTGATATTATTTTAATGTTAAAATTATATGTATTTAGACTTTCTGTTGCAGACCATCCTTAACAATTTCCTTTTTCAGCTAGGTTCTCGAAATATTACAGCACATTTGTTAAAGTACCTTTAGTACATATCAAAGTAAAAAAAAAATCCTAAAAAAATAAATCTTTGAGTAACTATTTAAAGTTTAAAAATGTTTCGAGAGGTTACAACAGATCGTCTAAAAGTGGTAATAGTATGCTTATATAATCTTCATATGTATAAATTTAGCTTCAATATATTTGTTTCACCATATCGTCGGTTAATTAGAAAAGTGACATATTTCAAAATTTTTGGAAAATCATTTTATTGCATAAAACGAGTCTACTATCAATATTATTTTATATGAATAAATGACTCTTCAAGAAATTACACGTTATGTTGGCTAGATGTCGCAAGTGTCATTTCGACT
>DWLI01004627.1:0-10707 GCA_018249915.1 Cecropterus dorantes dorantes
GAGCCGTTATAGACCTCTTGGGAACCGAATTACTGCTAGGTTTTCAGTATTAGTATGTTGTATTCATAGGAAAAAACTAGAGGTATTTTTTTTTAGTAATTTGGTTATGAGGATCTGTTCATTTAAAAAAAAGGGATCTCTTGCCAAAAAACGTTAGATAATCCCTGATTTACATCAGTTGCAACAAGGTAATCTCCAATGACCACAATTTTCTGGCCATACCTTTATATTCAATGGTTTATTTTTCAGGCAGTATACTCAGTGTCTACAATGGATAGTTATTACATTACAATTCGTGTAATGGAAGTAATGCTTAATTTAGTAGATACGCTTATGGAAATCGGAGTCCATAAGAATTGGCAATCAGATCCAACTGAAGATCCTCGACCAGAAACTGTAGATCCATTAGCTGAGTTTACCAGCAAAGACAAAGATAAAGACAGCAAGGTAATGTGACCTATATGTTTATAGTATTGTTAGCTTTTTCGTATATTTTATTCCCATTATATATTTTTGTAGGAAAGGGACTCGGGAATTCCAGGTGCACAAAGCCAGGATTCTACCAATGTCGAAGGCGGAGAGAACAAAGATAAGTCGAAGGAAGAGGAGAACTTCGACTGCCCTTACTTTATGTTCATGAATATCATTCTCAGGTAAATATTTGAAAGTATCTTATACTTTCTGGATTTAGTAATTTTATGTTTATCATTTATGAATGTTTCTTGCAGTTCTACACTTAAGAAATGCCTAAGTTGTGAAGCCTCTAACTCCACTCTAAATCAAAACAGTTACTCCCAAAAAGATAAAAAAAAAACAATTTAGCAAAAGATGGTAAAACCTTTTGTAATTTAACAAATAATTACAGGGTGAGGCGCATAAACGCTGAAACACTACCGAGGCATTCTGACGTAGTCCTTAGGAGTAGCAACGTATCTTCCGCCAAGCTGACATTTATTATTGATATCTCGTTCATAAAAATTTATTGTCGTACCATAAATTAAAAAAAATACATTTACCACTTTCCAGACTTCTTCGTCAACTCGGCTGTTCTCACGGCTGTACATCAGCTCTACGCGGCCCTCAAGCAGAATGTCTTCGCGTACAAGCGCGTAACTCTCTCCGCCAGCTACGATCAGCCTCTATACCCAAATTCACCGAACGCCTTAAGGAAATGACCAAATTTGCCCCCATAAGGGAAGTTCTGGATAATCTACACTCTACAATAGGATTCTGCGCTGAACCGGCCACAATGGTGTCGCCAATGAGTAAGTTTACTAATTATGCTATACATTTTTATGAATAAAAATTGCGTAAAAATTATGTCACTTGTTTATTTCACTTTTTACCTATACAGTGCACAGAATCCATTGATTAGCTTTAGGATTTAGATTTTGACTTTTACACTCTAGATTTTATTGAAATATATATGTAATACACTTGATTTCGTTCAATTTTCAGATCAACAAAAACGTAATCACACGAAATCCCCAGATATAAGCCACCTCCAGGCTGGTTATGCGTCAAACTTCGGAGCCAATCAGGGGGCAAACGCAAACAGAGCCATAGAGACATTCATCGTAGAGTCCACGTTCAGAGATCTTGTTACTAGATTTGCTCTTATGCATAAAGAGTTAAAGATGCTGGACAACACGGTAAATAACTATAAAATTAAATGATAATTCAATAATTTAAAAATAATTTACATACATAACTGATTTGAATAAATTGGAATTTAATTACTTTGGAATATTATACGACAAATATTTTTAGTGGTTTATACGTAATTTTATCTTTCTCTTAAATTACACAACCTATGTAGTATATGTCAAACTTCTATCAATGCATTTTTGGTTAAAAATAAATTACATTTTTACACATAACACAATAACATAACATATTCGATAATACTGAAGTTGAATACGCCATAATGCTTGTTTAACAAAATAAATGTATTATGTAAGTATTATTAAGACTAATATTAACTGAAGCTATAAATTCATAAAATGAACACGTTTTTTTAGGCTCTGTACATGGAAGTTCGCACGTTGCTAAATTACGTGCGAGAAGCTCACGGCGGTGAGTTCAGGGTTGTAGCGCTCAGCGGCCTTCTGGATACCGCTGAGAGGCCCGGCAGCCAGCAGAAAGATTCTAACATGCAAACTACCAGAGTTATAAGGTATAATTGTCGTCACATATACAATCTAATATATTCTAATATGCTATAATGTGCTATACAGCTTTGTTTATTTTATGTATAGTTATTGAGTATGTTATATTGGTTTATGGCACTTCTATAGTATTAAAGAAATTAGGCCAAACTTAATGCCTAATGGCATTCTTTAACAGTCCACCCAGGGTACGTAGGAAATATACAGTAGTTTAAAATTTAAAGTATAAATAGATTCATTATAATAGTATAATCTGAGCGTATTAACTAATTGAAGATTATCAAAAAATCTTAAGACCGTCAGTACTCTTTCCGAAAATAAAGTATATGTGAATAAAACTCTACTATTATATTATTGAAAGTATGATTTTGAGTTTGAAGTTTAGCTTTTATAATGTCCAAAGTATAGTGTCAAAATGGAATTTTCTTTTTTTCATGATATTTATACTTACAAATAATCGTTTATACATAAACGACTGAGAGATAAATAATAAACTCCCATATTCAGAAAGTCATCGATTATGGATTTATGTCTCATTTTTCCCTATACATTGAAACTATAATTCCGATAAGGTTTCAACAACTTACAACTCCCAAGTCCCACAACTAATACCTGGTACTATTAGCATGCCTTAATAATAATATATTGATATTTTGTTTCTAGACATATTCCACGAACCACAGAAGATGAGCGAGGTTCCGACACAGGAGCAGACTCTGGCTGTGCGGCTGACGATCGCAGTCACAAGAAGTTTACCTTCAAGAAAAGAAGTACTTCTTCAACGGGAGCGCATGTTTGTATACATAAAATATTTTACTCATTTTAATGTGATAATCGACTTCTTACACGAAACATTAGCTTATTGAGTCTTATTGAAACTATATTTGACGTAATCCCTTATCAGTAGGGCTTGTGATCGATTATCGGACGAACTTCTGTCAGACAACGCACAGCGCCATCTACACATGGTTGTTGTAACTAATTTTTGCAGTATTACTTAGTGTAAGTTTTAATAATTATACCAATTGTCTTCTGAACCGGAATTCTTTAAGGATAACATTAGGAATTAAAAACTTGATATAGCCAATGGAGCCACTAGTAGATAATAGCTAATCGTTAATTAAAATTGCTCATGATACCGCACTCAACTCTATTATATTCCGTTATTTTGTAGAGTCTGTTGGAAACTGAAGGTGGTGATGAATCAGCAAGTCAGTCGCCACTCTCGGTGCACACAAGAAGATACCAGCTCACACCGAGGCAGTCCGAAAGAACCATACCATCTGCGTCTTCAGTTGATATCACTCCGCACCATAAAATATCGCACTCCAAGTCGATGCCTTCCAAGTTTCATATAAGTGGGATAGGTAAGAAAGTATAGATAATAGGTATAAATAAACGTTATATATGTATGAGTCATTCAATCCGATATGTGTCCATATATTATTTTTTCTAAATTTAATAATATTTATTTCTGCCGAAATTTCATAGAAGAAAACTATATAAATAACTTAAACAACAAAAACATGCTTATAGGTCATAATGTAAAAGTAGGAAAAGAAATGAAATATATATTTTTTGTTTATTAATTATTTTATGCATGTTTTAATGAATGTTGCTTCACGATCATTTGTTAACCATAATTTGATCCGTATCTATATCTCCTGAATTTTTAAATTCTTTTAACACAAAATTATTTGTCAATAGTGAACTGGTTTCGTCAAAAACCCCGTGGCAGTTCAATGCTGGCTCGTAACGGCGGAGGGTCTGGGGAATCCTTACCGATGTCTGGCAGTATGATGTCACTAGCACGCCCTATAGCCACGCCCAACATACACCACCGGCCCGTGCACGTTAAACGACGTGTGGGATACACTTTGAACAGGTATACTCTTAAGTATTATTTAAATTTAAAATAAAAATGTATCCGTTTTTCTCTTGATCACGTTACGCGTGAACCTCTGGACCGATTTCGACAATTCCTTTTTTTTGTGCTTGTTATTGTCAGGAAAAGATTTTTAGAAAAAAAATAAAAATACTCCGCGGAATATAAAAAAAAACAACTGTCAGTGGTAACAATTTCAATTCAAAATTAATAATTAAGAACGGACAGAGTCTGTCGTTTAAGCTAATGTATTATAAATTCAACTAACATAATTTTACGTTCATGATGATAATAAAATCCTTTTTTAATATATACCTACTCGCAAGAGATGTTGTATATTATATCCATAAGCGTTTTTATTTCAGAGCAAGGAAGAGGGTTGAAGATCGGCTGAATAGGATCGGTCTGCGAAGGATGGGGAAGAAAAGAGATGGGAGTATTGAAGAGACTCCTGGTGGATGTGAGTTTGATTTAAGATTTTCTTCTTAAATTAAAAAGTTCTATATTATAGTTCATATTGTACTTAAATGTGTCAAATAAGTGATAAGGTAATCGATTCGGCCGTCGAAGCCATAGTTAACCTTGCGTTGCAGGTTGGGTTACTTCATAAGGTTTTAAGAATTTTATGGATAGTAATTAAACATGTAAATTTATTTGCGAAGTTATACCAGAAAACAACTGACAAGTACCTACCTAAGCGTGAAAAGCGCAGATTTATTGCGTTAAAATCATATCTATTAAAACATCGGGAGCACCATACCTGTCATTGTTAGTTCTCGTATTGTTGCGGCCGGAGCACGTAAATCTGTTGCTGTTACTCAATGCCTAGAGTGTGTAGGCTTTTTTTCTGTCACTTCGTGTATTGATACGTTCGGAGCGCGCGGATGTGTCGTTAGTTCGCGTATCGATACAGTTAGAGCGTACAGATCTGTCTCTATCAGTTTGTGTATTGACGAAGTGACTCGTGGAGTGTTGCCGTAAGTTCGTGTATTGATTCCCGAAATGAGCAGAGCTGCTCGTACAGTGTAGTGTGGGCAAGTTGTGTACCGTGAGTTGGCAGACCTGTCGCGGCGCGGCTCGGCGGAGGGCGGCTGGGGGTGCGGCGAGGCGGAGGTGGTGGTGCTGAAGCGGCGGCGGCTGGTGGCGGCGGCGGCGCTGCACGCGGGGCTGGCGCGCCTGTCCTTCCTGCTGGACGCCACGCAGCCGGGCGCCACGCCCGACGCGCTCTTCATGGCCGCGCTGCTCGATCTGGTCTGATCTTGATATATTGTGTTACTTCCTAATGTCGACCTGGTCGCTCTTTGCTATATTATCTCTTACGAAGTCTATCACAGACCTTTTTATAATTCGACATTAGAAGTACCACCACCACACCTATTTCTAGTTAAAAAAAAAACAGTATTAAACGCTGCTATTTAAATTTGAAGAGTGTTATGGGTGACATACTCATTTTAAGTATTCGAACTTAATTCTAATTAGAGGTAGTTTAAGGTAGACATACTTATCTGAAGGCTCTCTAATGAATTTTCAGGGGAAGTAGAACTAATTAATTTCCAATAGCAGTGAACGACAACATTAATTATATTGAATGAAATTGTCAAAAATCCTAGTTATAGTAGTAGGAGAACAAAGTGCTCAGTGCCATGCCAGAACCAATACTGATTTAACGGCGTTTCTTTTTTTGTTACTAAAATAAGTAAAAAGTAATTTTGAATTTTACAGCCACATACGGTCGTGGTAGGGAGAGCGTGCGTACTGTTGGAATGCGCACATTTGGTGCACAACTGTAACAAGGGACAGTGGCCTTACTGGCTTAAGTCAAATATGACAAAAAATACTCGTAAGTTATAAATATAACATGATTTTCATTGTATTTTTATCTAAATTACTTCGTCTATATTAAAATGAAACTTGTAAAATATTTCAGTGTCTTCTAGTCCACAATTAAAAAGACGACTGGCTGGAAAACTGTTTTATCAATGGGCTGAAGTAAGTATTTTAATATCAAACCAGTTGAATATATTAATATGAAATATACTATTTAATCATTTAGTCGCTTAGTTTTTCCGTTAAAACATGGATATTTGATTTTTTTGTTTTGACATGGATGTCTGATAATTTACATCTTGGAATAAAATATTTGTGAATAACAATAAGTTATTCAAACACCCCACTTTTATACAATCAGATTTATATGGTGTTTTAGGCTATCGGTAATAGACTTGAAGAAATGCTCATAGAGGATAAAAAACATGTTGATGCGGTGATTAACATGGTCAATGATCCAGAAGGTCAGCGAGAACTCTTACAACAAGATGAGGAAGAGGACTTCCTCGATGAAGGTATAACGATGTGAAATATTAAAAAAATCTATTTAACAAATCTCGTCGAGTCACGCGCTAAAGTTTTTTTTGTGCAGCCTATGCCTTTTTTAAGACTTCCTATATATTTCTAATATATACGAAGATATATAGTATAGTTTTCATATATCATTGATAGATATTTGTAATTTGAACTTGATCAACAGCTAGTATTCGCATACCTGGAAAAACACTTGGAGCAGAGTGCCCAAGAGCGCTAAGAATGATCGCCTGCGTGTTGTTATTCGAAATCACAGCGTTCCTACGTGAGACTTACCAAAACCTCCCAAAATCTAGCCGATCTTCGCTGAAGGAAAGGGGACCTTGGGACCGGGTGTACAGGTACGCTATTCCCTTACGTAGTTAGACAATTCGTTTGGTAAGTAGTTGCAATATATTGTCGGTGTGTCAATTGATTTATTATTATTTTCTGTCATTATGTTTTGCGAAGGTGGATGGAAAGACGGAGACGTTTGTTGTGTAAGAATAAGTGAGTCCTTTATGTTTCGTTCCTTAAACTGATAAATTAAAGAGTGCATTTTTTGATTAAACTTTTCGTTTAACAGGGCTCTTAGCAGTCAACACACATTAATGCCAGTCGAGTATGTGTTCTAAGAAATAATGCATGTTACCTTGCATACTGCACTCAGCGTGCATGCACATAGAATGTAAATAAAACTAAATACGACCCCACACCCTTATGGATATTAAACTCTCACCCTAAAGATACTGGAATATGTCCTTAGAATTAAATTTTATTGGCATTAATATGAATAATCTGCAATGAATATTTTATTTGTTATTGAATACTAGTAATTATTGTTACATATATGTATGTGCATATTTTTTCTAGATGTATATAAATGATTATTAAATATTACATTCATTTGCAACAAAAAATATTTTTTGCTAACATACACGTAGTTGACCATAATTGCTAGTATTAAATAAAATTTTAAATATGATAAGTTGACAAATCTTACATCCTGTTATACTATAACAGATGTGTAAAAAATATTATAAATTGCAAGAGCAGTAAATGCATGAATTAATAAAACAAATCCCACTCAAAACTCCTATACATCAAGGTAGGTAAAATTCAATTTAATACACTCGAAACGTATTTTTTGCGACACAGTAATTTCAAAATTTTCCGATAGTTACGTACTGAAATAGTTTAGATAAAATTAGTTACAAGACTAATAAATTGCTTTGCTACATTGGCATGCACGACCACTATTGAAGAATACTAAATTAAATGAATCCAATAGCGACAACAAATAGAGGCTACTACAATAGCTGCTATGCATTTTATTGTTACTGATATACAAATATATTGATACGTTTTTCATACGTGTACACAGAGAAGCGAATCGTCGGTGGAGTATGGCTTTGTCAAGTATGGGGCATTCGCAAGCGTCGGCACAGAGCTTGCAGTCAATTGCAGGCGCTGAAACTGAAAGGAAGATATCGTTTGTCCTTCACGAACCGGAGAATGTATCTGGTGGAAGCAACGTTACAGTGAGTTTAGAATTATCTAGTATGTTACAGTATTCGTTGGAAGTCACGCCACTTATTACGAGCATTAAGATAAACATCAATATGACTTTCTAAATAAAATAACTCCTTTCTAAATATAAAATCTTTTGCCAGCAGATACAATGTATAAAATTCAGTCTACTTTACCATTTTTGCAAACTAAGAGCGTTCAAAATAAATTCTGAAAAATATTTCGATTTTGAAGATTTGATTTGTGTTTAAACGAATATATCATTACTTAATTTATATTATTGTTTTTTTTTAGTTACATTTTTTCGTCCTGTCTTCTCTCAAAATTAGATGGATTTAGGTCATAGTCTAATCGGTAGACTATGGCCGAATGTAAAATTATAGACGTAACACACTTATAAGAACATTTTTTACACATTTAGCTATGTAGGATTTTTTACAAAGTTTTTAGTAAGGTAGTGATGATTAATTATTGATCGTGTCAATAAATTTATCAACCTAAACATAATATAGATATATAGCTCACGGAGTAGACCCAGTTAGCGAAGGCAATATAATTATTTTCTACTGATCTTTTCAACGTGTCAATGTAAAAGTAACATTGGCCAGCTCGCGGAAGCAGTGGGCGGGGTGAGCGAGGACAAGAAGGGTCGCGCGGCGCGCGGCAAGGTGCAGCGCCGCAACACGCAGCAGCCGCACGCCGTGTACGGCTCCTTCAAGCGGCGCTCCATCAAGCTGCGCCAGAAGGACCCGCGCGAGCTCGAGGACTGCACTTGTATGTATTTATAACTGCAAACTGATATTATAGACTCAGGATCCCTTATCTATTTTGGGCAAGAGACATGTACTCGTATTCGTACCTACAAACTAATATTAAAGACTAAGTATTCCTCGTCTATTTTGGGCAAGAGACATGTATTCGTACCTACAAACTGATATTATAGACTCAGGATCCCTTATCTATTTTGGGCAAGAGTATTCGTGCTTACAAACTGATATTATAGACTAAGGATCCCTCAACTATTTTAGACAAAAGACATGTATTCATACCTACACATTATTATAGATAGGATTCCCAAAATTTTTCAACACAAGACAATCTCTAAACTAAACTTATACCTCAGACCTCCGTGGCTTTCTTGTTCATACAAAATACTTACTTACGATTGTTGGATATAACGGGGATTCCCAAAGGGATCGTTATCGACTAGAGCACAACAAGTTGCTGTGTTTTAATTGATTGTTCTACAAAATTTAAAATATAGGTAGGTAAATTTCAGGAGATTGAAACAAATTTTCAGTAAGTTAAAAGTCGTTGGTAAAATTTTTGAAGAATATAAAATACTAAATCATAGGTAAAGGCCCAATACTATTAGGAGTAATTTGTCTTCTCTTATTTAATGATCGTTTAAAGCGTGATCGCGCATACTTATTGGGGAGAAAAAAATAATGAATACCGAGTTGGAATGGAGGCATGTAATAATGAAGTGTACCTTTATACCCCAAAGTTAAGTAGCCCCTAATTACCTAATTAAGTATTTGTTACAGACGTTACACGAAGATCTGATTCTATACAAAGCAGAAGAAAGGTTTCTTCACTTTCTGATAGGAGTGATACTTCCGAAGTTTATCCCGGAACAGGTACCCATTATTGTAAAAAGATTGAAGTTAACAACCAGACAATCTATTAACTGATTTTAAAACTGTATATTACCTTTTCAAGAAGTGTTAAGTTTAAATCTATAATTAATTGGTTAAGTTTAAATCTATAATTAATTTAAAAGTTGAACCAGATCTATAATTAATTTTGAAATGTATTTTTCTTATATAGCAATACACTAATTACATACTAAGTGAAAAATTTCACTAGACATTATACGAAAATTTTTGTCTTTCAAATTAAAAGAATCCTTCCTAGAATTCCTAATGCGTAATTGTAAAACTGTTTATATTCCACCATAGGCGGTACAGTGATAATGGCGAACGAAGTGGACAGCGGCGGAGAGGAGAGCCCCGGCGTGCTGTCTGATGACCACGACCATCCGCCAGACAGCCCCGACAGCAACTCCACTGACCCACCCGATAACAACAAGGAGTATCCTTGGTTAAAGGTACTGGAATAAAGAAAAACAACATTTCTAGAATGGCGCTACTAGACATATCATCACTATGGTATCATAAAGTTGTTACAGAATACAAATATTAAAGAGAAAAAAAACAAAGTGTTCCGTTTCACGTATACTGATTGGAGCTATTTTTCTATAAATTCTTATTATTTAAAAAGTAACTAAAACCACAGGCGAGTTGCAGTATAAAATTATTTTTAATACAATTTTCCATTACCATATATTATTGAGGTTTATTTTATATCAATTTATTATCCAATTTTCACTTCTCAATCCCTTCTCCACTTTATAGCAATACAATGCAATCGCTGGAATCAAATATTCTTAAACACATCTCAGTACATAGTAATATTTGATATTCCCATACCTTTCATTTCATTTATATTGAAAATTGGTAACAAATTATCTTGATCACATTCCTCATTTTCAGGTTATGGCGAAATTCCTAAATTCATTCAATTATGTATGCTGTCATCAGAATTTCTGCCATCCTTACTGTTTCCGGCGTAATATGCGAGCTACTGTGAGACTAATGAAGTCCGTACAAAAGGTATACTAAATTGTAACTGAAAAAAGTTTTATTAAAATAAAATATATTACATACTACTCGACCAAGCTAACTAGACGAACGGAATGAATGCGGTTTCCCTCCCCGGTCC
>DWLI01004628.1:0-10706 GCA_018249915.1 Cecropterus dorantes dorantes
AACATATATTTGAATTATTTTTTACTTTTCTGTGGCATGGAAGTCGGTGATATTTTTTGTTAAAAATTATTTATCTTTAAATTAATGGGAACCTTTATACGAATGAAATTTTATTTTTATTTTCATTTGTTATGTTATATGTTGGTTGGATGTTCATAATACACATGAAAAACATAGGTTTTCATTTCTATTAAAAATGATGTTTCTGGATGTCCATGATTATTTTATTTGAAATCTGTGTTGAAATAAATAATCCCTCTTTTATTAATTTTTATACCTTTCAAATCTCTGTTAAGTATCATACGTTAAAACGGTTAAACATTTTGTCAGTTAAGCAGATTATTGAAGGCAACAGCTACGCGTAAGCTAAAAATATACTGTGAAATTTATAAACGGTTTTATGATGCAAAACCTGTTTTCTGATTGCTTTTGCGTCCTGCAAAAGGAGACATGCAACTTTTAAACAAACTATTGGCTACCTACTTGCCCTTATAGCACAAGACGGATACAATTACGAAATATTATTTCGCGGAACTACTCTTGATAATATAAATATATCATTTTGATAATAAACGTGTTTTAGTATGAAACTTACGTATCAAAATTGTGATTGTACTTTTTATACATAACATAAATCATCAAATTACTGATCAAATAAATCCTATAGAAATTAAGATAATACATACAACAAAGTAACTTAACAGTCCGGGTCCGGGGTCAGTAGCTATTTGCTCTAAAGTTATCAAATGTTACTCCGCAACTAAATTTTGGGGTCAGAACGAGAATATCAGCATCATGTTTACGATTTCATTCACAGCGGCAGGAGTGTAGGAAATGGAACAATAACACTATGAGCAAAGGGCATTTTAATCAGATTATCGTGCAGGTCGGTCTGGCAGGAATCTAGCCGAGCGCGGTGAACGCACATGTTAGCGCAACGGCGTCATTCGCGTCGGTGGCTCGTCGCGCGACGGACGGAAGCGCGCGCGCCGCCATTTTGTAACGAACAAAATTCAAATTCAGAAAGACAGTGACATTCCCGTTTGTGTTCTTGTTAGTGTGTGCGTGTGTTACATTTGTGTGCAACTCAGTGTTAGTGATAAAGGATATGTTCTAAACATTGAAAATGAATTCAAAAAAGTTGGAGTACTTCAACGATGACGACTCTGTGGACGAGAAACTGAACCTCAGCTTCCTAGGTAATGTTTTATTGTTATGTTTTACTGGTGGTATTTTTATATGCCACTCGATGGCGCCTCAACATAATCTGAATATTTAATGGCTGGAACGATAAATTATTACTTTCTGATAGGAATATCGAGAAATGTACGTGCAACTAATGATAAGATGTTCTCTTGGAGTTATAAGTGTCCTGTTAAGTTCATAAGGATCAAGCGACATAAACTTCATTCAGTTGATACATTACAAATATTTACATCTATCTTATCTAAATGGGCATATTTTATTAATGTAAAACAGCGCTAAGTGATTGGAGGATTTTAAAGGCTTCTGTGATAAATAAGACAATTTATTTATAAACATTAAACGCAATTGTACATGAAGTAAAAGTACCAAATCAACTACATTTAAGACAAAATACAGTATTCGAGGTAAACAACAGTTGAGATTAAAACTGATGCCATAAACCATTCAAATCTTACGTAGGGGTGATCAGAATTGTAGAGATACAACAAATCCTATTCCGTAATGACTCAGATGATCCACTGGAGCTAGATCTGTCGCCCACGCGACATCACCCTGTCAAGGAAGTAAGACCTTCAATTGTTTATTTTTACGCTAATAGAATATTAATGAGGTAGGAATCTCACCATTGCATCAGAACTTTTAGATTATCAGATTAAATAGCTTTGCAACTCAAATATACTGTACACATCATTTTATTCTAAGACGTACAGTTTAGGATTTGATTTTAAAGGTGCTTTGTTTATTTCGATGTATCTGTTAACAGATTTAGTTGAACTAAAGATTTTCAGCTTGGTATGCACTGCTAGTTTTCATTTTCAAAGCTTAAAGGACCTGTCTATTTGTCTCTGTCTAGATAATAGGATTGGAAAGGGTAAGGGTTATTACTAGTTGTGATACGCTCTGGGAATGTGCCTTCGAAAGAAAACGCAGTATAAGGTAATCACGACCCGTTCTGAGGCAAAATTTAATGGTATATTATTCAACGTCCAGATAAATGGTTGTACAGATGCATATTTGTACCACCAAGGTTTTGTACTATTTTATATTAACATATTCGTTATTATTATCAACTTATTTCCACGCAATGAACTAGTGTCCTGGGTCATAGATTACATTAAACAAGTGCACTTTAATATACTTTAAAGTTAGTAGAACCTTTTGTGTTTCGTCCCCGGGAGTTTCACCGCCACTATTATTTCTACCTAATAACAGTAGTTTTAAGCGTAGCTGCGTTCTGGTCTACAGGGCATAGGAAGGGAGATATACTTATCCCAAGCATTCCAACTTCCTAGTCCTCAGGGTGTGCCAACGCGTCTGATCTGATCTCTGATCTTATCTGGGGTCGTTTACAGATGTATATGGGCGGCAGTGAGTACTTGCCATCAAAGGGCTACTTCTATGTTATATAAAAAAACTACCTTTGGGTAAAGTAAAATGCCTTCATATATTTTTATGGTTCAAATAATCAGATCATTAATACGTGTATTATCATGTATGTATTTAACACATCCATATCTAAGAAATTATGCTTGATATTATTAATAGTGATGTACTGTTTTATACATAAATTATGTGACTGCATAATTGATTATCAATCTTGACACGAGCGATGGAAAAAAACCACATCTTGTATTATTTCCGTAACTCACTAATCAATTACAGTATTTACTACTAGTACTTTATGGAAGGTAGGATATTGTACATAAAATCCAGACTACATAGCAGCACTAAAGGTTTTTTGCAGTTAACATAAATTTGAAGTTCTTACATTCCCATTATTTTGTATAGGCAAAATCTAAATTTTTACTTGCTTCAACAATATTTTTATCGATTGATACAAATTAGACGATTAGCAACGACTTGAAAATCATCAAATCAGTGAATGCATTGTGAATTTGAACATTGAATATTTTATATATTCTGTCGGCTCTATTTCTACTCATATTGGAGGAGAATCAAAATAGTTTTTGCTTGAATCTTATATCACGAATTGATAATCCTCAGAGGGCCAATTAAGTCCAATGCTTTTTATAGACCTTTCGTACATTTTATTGGCACTATAATTAATTTAATTATTGCCACACACTGAGTCTAATTTATGATCGGCTATAAGTTTCGATAAGTTCGTAATGTAAAATTTATTGCACTCAAGAATATCTTGTCGTATGATCGAGCGATAAATTGCTTTTGATTGTAACTGGCATGGAAAAGTATGTAAGTACCTGAGTTTTATATCATTCTTCCAATATACGAGTGGCGAGAAACCATAATACGCCTGCGGGCAAGTACTGTTATTCAACATTGCTATAAACAAACGCTGCTTTAACTGTGGGCGTAATATCCAATAATGTAATGAACATAAAACATTTCATTACAATAGACCTTTTCTATACTTTCTTCTTACCTCATTTGGTCAATAAAATCAGTGATCATTTGAACATTGGACGTTTTCAAGCTAAGTATAGTTAAATTGCGACCGCTAAAGCCATTACCCGTAATAAAACCTATCGAATAAGCTTTCACTGAGCTCAGCGACGTTTAAGAGGGCACATTGATAATAACTTTACAAAAAGACGTTTTCTTGATAAAGGTAATGGGTTAAATTGAGCCACCCGTAATAAAGTGGATTTTATAAAATTAAGTGAAATTTTATTCGGAGTAGACTATATTCTATTTGAATGTTGCTCGTCGAGTTTGAGCCCGTTGGGTCGGGCGAACAGCAGCCGGTGTTTGTTCAAGTATTTTTTGTCTGCTATCTACATCGTACACGACCGTCTCAAGTATAGTAGACTCCCCGCCAGTATGTGTGTCAATATCATTCAATACTCTACCGACAATTTCGTTGTGATAGAAATTGATTCGTGTTAAATTTGTTTTCTGTTTATTCTTTAATGACGTTAATATTGATAATTGTTAATGGTGTAACTTTGTCTGCTTTTGTTCCTAGTTCTTTTTTATGACCAGTAGCCGCAAAATCATTTTAAGATTTACATATACAGTTATTATATTTATGTCTTTGGATAGTTGTAACTGTTAATTGTTCATTGTATGTCTGAATACTTCGACTTAGATTATCCAGTAATTATTAGTATTGAATATTAATAACATGTACATATATATCAAAACACATTTACATAAACTTACAGAAACATGTCATAATATAAACAACCGTTTATAGAAGTGTCCATTCTTTATGTGAGCCTTGAATTCAATCGGTATCGCCTTATCAATCACATGCCAGTATATGTAGAAAAGAAACACGTACAAACTCGTTCCCTTCTGAGAGTTGTTCGAGTTCAATAGCTAGTTTCCGGTTGGTAGCTGGCATAGGTCTCTATGACTATAGCGATTTCTTTGTTGCAATGTTTTTATAGCCTTTACGTCATCGAACATGTATTCGCTTTTTGTTAGGTAGCAAATTGCTACAAAACATTGTAAGAGCCTGGCTAGGTAGCAAAAATTACTGAAATTAATTGTTATGTACAGTTTTTAGTGTCAAATGTTATCGTGGGTTTATTTTGTGATCCGAGCAATTGGGAGTTACTTGATATAAAAAAAACTTGTTATGACTTGTTTCAACGTGAAAGACTTTACAATTTGGCACATTTAAATTAAACATGGATTTTTATTACTTTCTATATTATTCTGTTGGCTTTCACATACATATTAAAGTATGTGGGTCTGGTTTGCCACGGTTAATTTCTTTAACTCCATTGAAGCCTACGCTTAAGCTTCCGATGCACGATTTAGATAAAACTTATCTCTTGTCAATTATATCACTTATATTTCAAATAAACCTCCGGACGTTTATCATTATCCCAATGTTTAGGAGTATACAATGTCAAACCGTTGTAATCCTTCCTAATCCTTAAAAGAAGTGTAAGTTGTATATTAGATTGTAAGTCTTGTGTGGTCTACCGATCAGCTACAAAAGAAACCGTTACATTGTATACGGTGTCTTCTGGTATCTTTTGAATTTGATAAGTGCAATGAAATTACTCTCATGAGCTACAACAGCTAATGTGGCAGTAGACTTTATTGTTTTAAAAGCGGATGCTCTCAAGTTGCCGGAAGATTAAAATTAGGAAGACGTTTTTTTACAACATGAACACCGGATGATGAATTTACGGCACAATTAAATGCTGAAATACCTACTCACATTTTGTATCACAGACATTGTGAAACCTTTTTAGAAATGGTTCAAATATTCGTCCTATAAATAAACACACATAAGCATAGACTTAATATATTTTGAAAATTAAAAAAAAAGATGATATATGAATAAGTAAGAGATTTTAAAACAAAATTGTGTATCATTATTAAGAAACGTATGGCCTACTGGATAAAGGTCTTGGGGCATGGAGAACATCGACCTCTGCAAAAATGCGGGTGGGTGCAAATGCATATGTGTGCAATTTCCGTTGGAGATCACGCATTAAGTACGAAAGGAATTTTTAACTCAAATATATGGCATGCGGTAAGATCAAAAGAGATTGTAGGCCAATGAAAAATCCGGTTATAATAGATAACGTAGCCGATAAGAAAGTTAAAATTATGAATAAAGATTAAATAAAAGTGATCAATCATGTTAAGCTTTGTAAAAGCTGTTAGCTTAATATATATTACAACTTATCATATGTTAAAAGGTGTAGACAATCCATACAACTAATAATATAAATTAAACTGCATTAATAGAGAGACATAAAGCTGAAAGAATGAATACATATTGTTATTTGTAAATATGTTTATTTGTAACTAACCTTTCTCGTACTGGCTAATAGCCAAATCTTTGTGTATCAATTTCTCCACCGAAACGACCATTGTATAAAATTGGCTTATTTGAACCAAACTGTCTGCACATTTTGTCTACTTCCGACGATTTCTTGACCTTTCTCAACAATCTTTGGCACGAGTTCAAATCGAAATAGTATATTTCACCAAGTTCCGAATTCCAATTACAATGTCTCGTTATACTTCGGTGTTAACTGTTAACACTTTATGAACACTACTTGGCAATTTTATTGGCTTGTAAATTTAGCGCAAGGACTTGCCAAGGTTTCATTTTCGTTGTTTTAATTGAGTGTCGCTATGACTTCGAAAAGTTGTTATTATCTTATTTTATAACGACATCAAATACTTAACGATCCTGTGTTCTTTATATTTCCGTTTGTGTTTGTATATTAATTACAAAATGTATTTAAATTTATCTCGTTTATATTCCGCTTACAGGAAATATTTATTTATAAATCCCTACCATATTTTATGAGAAACACTTAATTCTCATAATGTGGTACTGTGTATGGTACTTTAATCAAATTGTAAATAGAATTTCTCTTTTTCCCATTTCACTTGATGTTATGTCAAAAACCGTTTACATAAATAATTTCAAAGGTGCCTTGTTTACATTTAAAATAAATATTATTAAGTTAAACTATTATACTATCCACATTTATAATATTCCACCTACTCAACCCTAATAGACGAGTCAACAGATGGTCTTAAGACAATGCATTAAAATCGTGGAGCCTAAGCAAATACAAACAATCGGGCTTAAAATAGTACAGGTATACTAATTTGTTTCCGAAATATTGACTCTGCTTTTACTTCTCCATATGGTTGTTCCTGAACATGGTATGAACACGGATCGGAAGAAATACACGCTATATTAGAACGATTGTTTACTTTCGATACTGTTTACTTAACAAGTTAACTTTAAATGGTACCCCAAAGGAAACCACTGACGTGACTGTGGGACCGAAAACCATTCTAACTGCCATTCCAGGAATTGTCTAACATGATAAAAACAGACCCATACTCAAAACTGGGGTAAAAAGAAACAAAGAGACAGCACTATATCATTGTTTGTACGAATCCAGAATTGATTAAGTAGCATTTCAGTAGTACTAAATTCGATTCAACTAGAATTGAATCAGTAAGTATATATAGAAATGGATCAAACGTGCTTATTATACACAAACTTTCTCCTATTCAGAAACAAGGGTAACTGAAGCCAAGCAATTAACATCAGAACCTACAAACCAAAACAACACCTACTTGCGATCATTCATTGCTGTTTACTCGCTAAATTAGCGTATCGAGGTGCAACGAACCTTAGCTCAAGTGCATTGTACACAGCTTTTGTTATCATATCTGGACTCTTGTAAGCCATTATATAATGTAATTACCTGAGCTGCATGAATTAAAGTTGCCTGAAAGGTTTGGTTGTTGATGTAACTTACGCTCCCGGTACGGAACAGATGGGTTCTTTCCAATTAAAAATTCAAGTGCTGCTTACGAGAGTTATGATAATGCATCTGTTTTGCTTTTCATTTGGGTTACAGAGTATTCATATTTAATTTTAACATTTAAAATATAATTTCCGTTAAAATTATTACTAGCGTCAGCCTCTCTATTTGTATGTATTAGAAACTAATCCGCGTAAATGCCAAAAAGATTGAGGCCAGCCGACGCTTTCATATAACATGAGACAGTTAAAAAATCATCAAATAATTGCACATTACGGCCGTGCCAAATGTGACGGTCAGACAAATTGAACTAATCATTTTGACATTGACTTTATGCTAATTTGTCAGCTGGAGTAACGGTTGGGAAGAGCCGACGTTTTTTGTTCGATACCTTCGCGAGGTTCATCGGATACGGGTAGACACAAAAGCAGGTGTGTGAGTTTTTGTATCCCTTCGGTTTTTTAGACGTCGATAACTTGTTTTATAAAGCGATCAATTCTTATTTTGTCTGCCGATCGACGTTTATTCAGCAATCTGAAGTGGTCAGAAAGATGCATTTATTTTGTTCGGTCTAACTTTTGGTTATATAGATATTATTGAAAATCCTATGCACACTTTGTTTAATATATTTTTGGCATGAATTGAAACAAAATATCACGCATTTCCTAGTCAAACTTTTAAGACAATGATGATTCTTTGTAAAATGATTCAATGGTCAAATTGGCTGTGTTTGGTAAATGTTTCGCTTACTACTTAATACAATCCTTTGAAGAATCGAAGTGAAAGTGAGTATCGTGACCAATAAACAATTATAGCAAAACGCTTAAATAATTGCAAGCACCGGCTAGTCACTATGTAGTTGCTTTGCAAAATCGTTTTTGGTGTCGTACTTTTTTTTTGTATCAAACAAGTATCATAGTGTTCGTATACGCTAACCTAAGAACGACGAACGCTAACTACTTATACGATTACAATGAAATTATGTAAGTTTGCATGGTTGGTTCCAATGTAAGAGATAGGATACGTTTAGATACAATAAATGGCGCTGTTGTCGAGACCATTGTTGTCGAAATTCAGGCTTTTAAAGACCATTGCTGGAGATCAGCTTCTCCTAATCGCCTAGCATGTGTTCTGGTGACCACAGTAGGTGTTGATGATACAAACAAAGACGTTGAAGCCTATCTCCTCCTATCTCTACGTAAAGAGAGGAAATGGTGCTTTTTAAGACCGATACCATACGGTCATGTACCTGACGTTAATTGACGAGTTCCAGTCCAGTAAGCAACCGTATTGTCACTATCAGTTACTATTGTCATATTATATTACTATTGTTCGTTAGGTAACTGTAATCCTAATACAAATTCAGTAACCGATAGTTTATTACCTTTCTAAATATTTATTCAAGGGTCATGATTTAAATATGGACTACCATCACCAATATCCGAACGTTATTTAATGATTTGGTGATATAAATTTCAAAATGGTTTCAGTTCAAGAAGTCGATACGTACCTTCAATTAATTCTGGTGTTGAATTATTTGTTGTAACTTGTAATCTTTATTAAATTATTTGTATTGTATCTAATAAAATCGTTCTGTCATTAATCAGAATAATATCTTATTTTTATCCTAATTTATGCACTGGTTGATCGATAAAATTGTATTTTTAAATAAAAGCACCGTTTGGGCCAAAAAATGGGGCCGTGTTTTTAATTTTAAAATTATGCAAATTGGTATTGCAAGTAATTTATCACCTGGGGTGTGAGTATTTCGTCATGTAGACTTTTTTGGCTTGAATTGTTGAGCAAAGCTATTAACGACGTTGGTCAGTCTATTTTTTAATTTGTTTGTATGCGGCCGCCATCTTGTGGACATGTCGGTAATTGCACTCTGATTGGTCGGTCTGGTTTTATCAATGAAATGGTATATTGCGCAATGCTTTTAACTTTGAGCTGTAATGCAAAGTTCCTTTACGTAATCACTTACTTACTGACAGAAAAAGATCTGATCAGAATCAAGTTGTTTTTTGCTCTATGGTAGGAGGTCAGATGTGTTGTCATTGAACTGTAAAGAAGACTTACACTAATGCGCTCTAAAGAACCACATGAGCAATTTTCTAATGAAATTGAAGTGGCATTCGTGCATGAAAACAACCTGATATGTAGTCAATTCTGCCTAAAGGAATTTAACAGCACGTTGATACTAGTAATAGTTTTTAAATTCTACGAGCAGTTGAATCATGTCATATAAGTTACTTTCCTTTATGAGACAATTTAATTTTGAAAACGTAACGCAACAGTATTACGTAGCAAAAATAGGTGTAGCAATGGTCGTTTTCGAGTCGTTTCAAGAAGATTTCTACTACCTTTGTATCCTAAAAAATCCTGCTTTCCTCAATTTCTTACGAAATTAATTTAACATGATGTAGACGTTTAGAAACACGTTTAGCACAACACATTGAAGCTTCTTAATTCTACTCTAATATGATTACAAATATGATCAGTGATAAGCATTACACTTCATAATTCGTTGTAATGTATCAAGTGATTGAATTCTATTGATACTATTATTGATAACAACAAAACAATAATTGTTGTTCCGTGATAATAATTCAACATAGTGTTGTATTGTAATATTATTAATTGAAACAAGATCATCCGAGCCAGCGGGTGGGAAGCGTCCCGTGGGCGGCTGGAATTGAATCTCCGTCTCGCTTACACCATATAGGTGTGAGAGAGATAATAAACAGGAGAATATTGTCTTCACTACCGAAGAAGCGAAGTTGGGTTGTTTTTTGTGACCAGACGACTATTACGTGACAGTGATTGTAAAAGTGTGACTGAATGTAGATACAATTTGAGTCGGTTCTAATATCATGCCTTTACATAACGAGAAACATGTAAGCAATGCTTTCTTCGTCGTACTAGAAGTAGGTTTTGAATCATGGATTGAAGACTTGTAGTATTAGAGAGAATACTTTGCTGTACGCATTTAAATTAAGTTCTTGAAAGTTGTGAGGTTTCACATTAGACTCAAATTCTGTTTGAGGTTAAATATAAATTTCCTTATGTCACACAATTAGTTCTTGTATCTAAGTTAAGTTAGTGTTCTAAGTATCTAATTCATAAATAAGCTACTTTTTGTTAACAATTGTCATTTTGAAAATTAATTACTTATTTATTATTTATTTATTTATTTATTTATTTAAGGCTTACCAACACAGAAAACACAATAACAATTTATTACATTTAACATAG
>DWLI01004629.1:0-10706 GCA_018249915.1 Cecropterus dorantes dorantes
CCAGAGATAAGCCCGTTCATCCAAAAAAACTCTACTGCTTTATAATATTAGTATAGATTTTTATTCGTCAACGCCAAAATTACCAAGGAGAGGGATTTATATTAAAAAAAATAGCAAGGATTTATAGTTAAATTATGTGATAAAATCTATTTAGGTCTGCTATCTGAATTTGAACTCTAAATTAAGTGGATATAGACTTAACCTAAAAGTTGAGCCGTTATTAGGCTATAAGGCAAGGCTCGGTAGACTTAAAACGTAAGTTTTGTGAGAAAAGGTTGAATTTTGGGTTCATAATAACTTAATGGGGTAATTATTCCGTAATAGTTGCTTTTGAGTGTCGCGACTGGCAAGAGTGTTAAAATTTATGCCAGGAACACCTATTGTACCCCTAGGCCAAAATCCCTGTTTCTTGCCGGAACTATTCAGTTGAGGTATTTGATATTGATCCGGTTGACAATTTGTAAGTGCATTTTAAGTTCTATAAAACTTGTACTTATACTTCTATTATTATAAAGTCCTTATGTTATTAGTTTGTGCAACCTTTGTTTTCTTCCGGGATATTTTCCATTACTCTAAGATTGTCTGAAAGAGGTCGAATTTTATTGGTAAGACTACCTGCAGTACTTTACATTATATCCTTTAATTTTTGTTATGTTTGTTATTGGTGTACAATAAAGATGTTTTGTAACTGTTTACGTTACAAATGCGAGTTTGGTAAATAAATTGTTTCTTAATCATGCCAGAGCAGATAAAATGATCTGGAAGTCTCTATCTCGGAAAAATGTACGTTTTCCATGGAATAGGGTTTACACGAATAAAGCCGCGTTAAGGCCAGTACAAAATAAATTACTTGCATTTAATTTCAAATTCTCTCAATTCCAACCGTTATCAATACTATAGTATTAGTCGTCTGTCAGCATTAAATGGGTTAAGGCCGATTGAATAATGGCCTTAACCTATAATAACAACATGGCGTCGCGGATTGCGCAGATTAACAAATCTTAATTGATTTACAAAATTAAGCAACGACGGGGCTGGTCGGGGATCAGATGGGTTAGCGTTAGTGGGTAATGGGCGGCTTAGCGGTAGGAAGGCATATTAAGCTGTCAGGCCCAGTTGTTATAGTCCTAAAATCTAAGAATTTTTGGAAAAAAAATTATAAACTCGAAATTTTTGAAGGTATCTGTCGTAGTACAACACTAGAGGCACCCATTATTGCCTTGGCAAATATAAGAGGAACGTGAGACTGTTTTATAAAAACAGTGAGATCGCAAAGCAACTTGACTGCAATTTTGTTATTTTTTTTTTTAAATCTTTTAATTTTTTTCCTCTAACCACTGTTCTGCTCCTTCGAATCCTATCAAAGTTTATTTGTCTATGCATTAGTTATTAGTGAAAAATTTGCTGATTTATGTATAATAATGTTGAATGTTATCTGTATCACAATTATTGTATGTTTCCCAAATATAAATAAATATTATCGCAAACTCATTATTGTCCCACTGCTGGGCACGGGTCTTCTCTCAGAATGAGAGTGTTTTAGGCCATAGTCCACCGCGCTGGCCAAGTACCAATTGGTAGACTTGACACACCTTTGAGAACTTTTTAAAGAACTCTCTGGTGTGTAGGTTTCCTTACGATGTTTTCCTTCGCCGTAAAGTAGTGATAATTAACTTCTAATACGCACTTAATTTTAGGAATATCAGTGGTGTGTGCCTGGGTTTTGAACTCCGGACCCTCGATTGAGAGGCCGAGTTTCGACCATATACTTAATTGTATATAAGTCTTGTCCAGGACATAGGCTTACAAATCCTAATATATCCTAGTCACCACGCTTGATTGTGCGTTTTGGTGATCTTCAGGAAGTGCACTTCGGATGGTGTGTTGGAGGAAGAATGATCAAGATCAAAGTACAAAGGAAATTAATTTAACAATCGTGTACTGATGTACGTAATTGCTGAAAATTTCGACCTAGAAATGTGTGATTTCGATGCCATATTTATTCATTACAGGTATACTACGCCCAAAAAGAAGGTATGAAGCGTCGTACCTTCCTTTTAGATTTTATTGGTATAAGTTCTGGAATCCAAAGTAAGACGTAAATTTATTTTACTTACTATATACCTAACCCATTGTATAAGTAGGTATGTACTGCCAATACCTCGCCGGAGTATAATGTTTTGTTCCGTGAGAAATTTTGAATAATTCGAGATACCGCGTGTTTAATTCAGTGTAAGGAAATAAAACGCGAAGTCCAACACTTATAAAATCTACTAAAAAGTGTAATTGCGCAGGTAATCAATTAATTGAACTAGTATAAACAAGGAACAGGTTTAAGGTACTCATTGCGCAATTATCCAACATGAGCGAGGCAGAAACAACACTAGAATCCAGTAGGTCAGATTATGCAACAAGTAAATGCCATGCACAAATACGTTCGCAAATATTTAGCAGTCGTTATTTAGCCTCTGAGGCTTAAGTACGTCGGTATCCGTATTTAAAACTGTGCAATTGTTCAAAACTACCTAACTGATTGTATGTTAATGTGATACGTTTAGTTTACTCGTCTAAGCATCGAATACGCCGCCATACTTAATTGTTATCGAGACTTGCCGTGAACTTGTGTCTTATCAGTAATAAATACCAATCGTTATTATCTGTGGTAAGTGTAATAGTGAAACTCCTTAATGTATACTCGTAATATCGTAATAATGTATCGAGTTTAAGCTCGTTTGGTTTACGTTGACGAATCAAATGCACATGTTGACGAATGTCGATCTAATATCGATTGTCGGCGTAATCGACGGAAGAGTAGACCATTTCCATTTAGAAATCATACTAATTATATTATTAATTACTTTTATACACTTAAGTTGTGAAAATTTTATTTATATATATTTTGCATAATTTTAGTACTCGACCCTGATATATAATCAAAGTGTAAGTTCCGAGTCTGTACATTGCATATAATTATATATTTTCAAAAGAACTAATTTAAAGGAATATGTTTTAACAGACGCATCTACTCGTATAACTTTTAAAATTTTAACTTTTAAAAGGCAAATCTAGTTTGACATTTATACTAACCCGTGTTCGCAACCTATAGCCAGGCGTACGCAATTTATCGTACGACAGCCCTAAAATTATCATATTTTGGATTATTTGGATTTTAATCAAAACTATCGTACTACTTGTACAGTAATAACAACACTACGTCGGTACGTCCAAATTTTGACGTCGTTTTTTTGGTTCGTCAAAATACAAACACAAAGTGTTATCTCAAACCGTTTTCTCAAAATATATTGCATCCATAACAAACAATGTAATCTTTCTTCGAAATAAAAACAATCGTACGATTATAGTGTACTATCGTACATCGTACGTTAGTATGAAATTATCGTTCGATAACTATCGTACGGTTATTTCAAAGTCGAAAACCAGCAATCAACGTTTATAATTCTAAAAAGAGTTGCTAGAAAGTCGCTTAAACTGATTCTACCAGGAATACTTCTAAGATTTCGGACTGAGAGAATCACAAGAGATCAGTGAAGTGATCTATAGGAGTTTTAGATACAAGATAACAAGATCAGTTATGACTCCTAAATTTCCAGATCTCCAAAAGTAAGATACATTTTGCACCTATTCTTTTAAAATTATGATTACGTAAATTAAATGAATTAGCTATAAAAAAACATACAGAATGACTATTTACACATAAACTTTAGATAGGAGTTTTTACATTAATTAATGTTTAACCAATTAATTTAGAATATTGGTACGCCGCTCCACTGAAAAAAGTCACAATATTTTTATCGTCTTTTTATTGCTATCATAATTATCGAAATTCGTTATATCTAGTGACAATGATATTAAATTAAAACTGCGAGTGCTTCAGTGCTCATGATAGATGAGCATCCAAAACAAATACCGTTACAATAGTTTAATGACATATTTAAAACTATGAACCGTGCCTAAAATAGATGATTTTGTTCACCAAGTCAGCAATGTAAACGAACAAGGTAGAAGTGTTTTTTTGGTTCAGTGTTTTGCGAGTCGGTTGTCAGTGAAATGATGTAACGTTGGTGCAGAGTTTGAGATGACGATCAATCACATTCTACGTAAACAACAGTCGCGGTATTGGCCAGGCTATCGTATTGCCGGAGTTTACGAAGATAACTCGATAAACAAAAAAATATATAATTTTTTATGGTTCCGTAATCAAAGGGTAAAAACGGGATCCTTTTACCAAGACTCCTTTATGTTACTAGGCTGTATCTTAAAAACTGTGATAACTAAACAGTTAAAATATTTAAGGTGATGTATTTCTGTTGCAAATATAACAACAAATACTGGAAACAGATTAAAGTAAATATTTATGGAGGCTCCCATACAATGAACGGGATTTTTCGTTCGATGCGGTACTTTCATCAATAGAATATTTAGTATCTGATCATTTAAAAAATAAATATTAAATAAACATAAAATCACGATTTATATAACACGATTTTTTGCCATTTGAGACATAATGGTACGCAACCTTGTGTGTGCGAGTCGACTCGCTCTTGGCGTTTTTCATTTTATTGTTATTTTACGCGAGTTGCCCATCACTAATGTGTGTGATTGTTTGTCATCTGTCAATTCTGTCATAGTGAAAATTGATAGTTGATAGAAAATTAATAAAAACAAAACTTTCACTTTGTTTTAAACACGATTATTCTAATAATTTAGTGCTGCTACGAGAGTGAAAGTAAGTAACACAAACAAGTAGAAAGTTATGATACAAATGACCCCCAATGAGCTACTGTGCATGTTCCATCAAACATTATTTCGCCTTTCACCAAGTTGCGATATTTTTTTATAATTTCCTGAGGTTTCATACATACTGTACGCCAATCATATTAAGCTTTAAACTTACTACGTAAATAGTTCAACTACCTAGAACTTTAGGTATTTTGAAGGAGGAAAGCAAACAGCCGGCCTTCTACCTACGTTACTTTAAACATATTTTAAAGTTAGTTGTTGAGCAATGACCGTAGAGTGTGCGCGAAACACGAAAAAAGATTTTCTCTCTCAAGTAAGTCGTGTTCTTAATTTAAAAATTTAAAACATGTTCTAAATTTGTTTCGGACGATTTTGCTTGGTAACATTTTAACGCGCGTAGATTAAATTTTATTGAATTAATAAAGATACGATGTGTTATCTGGTGATCACAAAGATTCAGAACATAGTGATAGATAAAATTTATTTATGAGTGCATGTAGATAAAGCAATTACAGTTGTTGTGTAAACCTTGTATGAACTGAGTGTTTAGTGTGTGTCATATATTTTTTTAAATGAATACATAATTAAGTGCATTCAAAACAGCCAATATTGAATAAATTACAGTAAGGTAGTGTGTGTGATTTGTGAATAAATAATAGTAAGTTTTTACCTGTAATTGGTTGTACATTTAGCAATTTTGTAACCTGTATTTGTCTTAATATATAAGCAAAAATGTAACAACTGTTGGTGAACCAAATAAATAAAAATAAAAATAAGTTCTAGAAAGAGTTTATTTTAATTCAAAATTCAGCTTCTTTGTATTTATTAAACTTCATGCTACTTTTTGTTATTGTGGCCTTCATTTGTTTTACCTCAATGTAAGGTGTGATATTAACAATATCTCATATTACTATCAGGTATCACTTTATGATGCAGTAAGTAATAAAAAATTAAAATTATGTCATGTCATGCATGCATAGCATCTCTATTAACATAATATGACATTATTACTATTTTTATAAGGCCACCAAGGGGGTTTTAGTGGGCAAAAATGCCACATAACCCTGAGTATCTGCCAAGGCTTCGGGGTATTTTTAAAGGTTTCCCCCGGCACCAAAAAAAAAAGATTATAGTTTATTATACTGGGGAGATTCCAGCAGCATACGTAGCGTGTAGCTTTCCTTGTGTATCAATGGAAGGAGTGTAGTTGCTGGTTTACTTACATATGAGGCAACCATCTTCCACCTTCCGTCCTTGGGAGTGGCAATGCATCAGTGATCGAGTGGTAATGCATCAGTGATCGATTTCAGATAGAACTCCTGTCTATACTAATATTATAAAGCAGTAGAGTTTGTTTGGTTGAACGGGCTAATCTCAGGAACTACTGGTTCGAATTAAAAAAATATTATGTTTTAAATAATAAATTTATTGATGAAAGCTATAGGCTATATAACATGCTATGTTTGTTTATTTATGAGAAGCAGGTGAAACAGCCAGGCAGAGCTAGTTCTATATAAAGTTCCTTCAGATGTCCATGAGCGGCAGAAGCCACTTACCATCAGGTGCACTGCATGCTCGTTTGCTACTTCAATATCATAAAAGAAAGATCTATTTGTAATTTTGATAGGTGCCATAATGGCCTTTTATGATATAATTATCTTTATATACCGTTTGTTTAATTGATAACAACCTCAATACTCATAAATATAAGTGTTATCATCCAATGCATTGATAAAAATAATAAATGTAAATTATTTATCCTTAGTATGTGCAGTACATTGTAATTTTAACACCAATAATTTTAACAATGTGCAAATTACACTGTTATTTGTAAGCTAACTGTTATTCACCGATAAGTAGTGTCTATAGCTAGGGAGAGGAGTATAATTCTCCAGAGAGGAGTAGGATTCTCCGGTGGGGGAACAACCTATACCTCTGAACATAATTAAGGGCTTTTTTGCCAATAAACGGAGTCAATTCCGTTGGTATATTATTATATTCCTTGGTGAGAAAAATAATTATGAGATAAGCCAAAGTTTTTTGCCGAATGCTGTTGGATTTTCCCCTTTACAAAGCTATACCTACATTTATGAATAGTAACAATATGTTGTTAATTATCAATACAAAAGTGATCACACACCACAAATTGGTTAATCCTAAAACAGGTTTTTAAACATGTCTGTGTAAATAAATCCAGGTAAGTATAAAAAACGCAAACAGATATGCTACCAGGAGACTCTTATAAAAACATAATCTTTGAATGTTTAATGGACCTGGTTTCATTAAGATACAAATACATAATTTAACTTTTTTGCAGCATCGAAACACAAAAACAAGTAAGATAGTAAGAGGCATGGCGGGGAATATACTGAAACATGCATTCTTGACCTTCCGGGTCTACTTCGACATGTTTGTGGACTTCCTGTTCTCCCTGTACTGGGACGGGAAGCGGAAGCCCATCCCGGACCTGGAGAAGCGACATGCTGTGCTAGCAGAGAGTGCGTGCGCCTTGGCAGCTAAGATCAGGCGGAAGGAGTTGAAGTCTGAAGAGCTGGTCTCCCTTTGCATTGAAAGGATAAAAGCTGTAAGTTTTTTTTATCTTCATTTTCAAAATCGCGGCTCCGCCTACACCGATCGAGTTTCTGGAAAAAATATCCTATGTGTTTTTAGGTAATAAACTACTTGTGTGCCTAATTTCGTTTAAATCTAATTATTAGTTTTTCGTGAATGAGTAACAAACATCCATTACTCCTCTATCTAACCTAACCTAACTATCGTTTTTATGATATTATTTTTTTTACAAAATATATATTTTGTGTGAAACATAATCACATGTATCATACAATGAACAATAATTGTAGAGATTGCCATATTTTTTGTGAATGTTTGATTGTTATTGTACCCAATGACGTGATCGAATATGACTTTGTACTCGTGGAAAATTTCCTTGCTTTACTAAAGACTTATTGTGCGGAAATGGGAACTTAAATTATACGTCTGAAAAGGTTTGCACAAAAAGGTGAACATACTTCGGAAGTTGATTTCTTTCTCTTGAATTTTAGTATTGATTTAAAATATTCGTAGAATAAATGGTCGTATATATCCACGTATATTTAAGGAGGCGTCCATTTATTTCGTGATTTTAGCATTTTAACGAGTAGGTATACTTTTTCCTTGATGTCTCGTCTCGTTCTCCTGACTGAGTTAGTCTACGGAAACACGTGTTACATAATTTTATTCAGTTATGTTTGGATATCTTCGGATTTGCAAAAAAAAGTGTGTAATACACGTACAGGCGTTAGAAATCATATATTTGGCGTATCAAGACAAAAATCTTTTTTATTTTTTTATTTTTCGCCTTATTCTACGTTTGTAGAAAAAACGACACTAACAATAGAAAAAAGGTATTTAATTGAAAGTTTTATTTAAATTTTTTTTCAAATATCACAAAAACTAAAATATTACTATATGCGTGCTCAACGTAAAAATGTACTCTCATCATTTTTCCCTAACGCGCTAAAAGATGTATAATTTCAAAAATAGACCTAGGATTTGATGAAATGGGACTCGATCCCTCTCCATACAAATTGAGATTTTTATTTGATTGTCAGGTTTATTGTTCTAGGTGAATCCAATACTGAATGCTGTGACCGACGAGCGCTACGTGGAAGCACTGAAAGAGGCCCGTGAGATCGACCAAATCATAGAAAATGGACAGCCCAACGAATATTTTGAAAAGAGACCGTTCTTAGGTAATTATACTGCTCGACCAAGCTAACTAGACGATCAGAAGGAATGCGGTTTCCCTCCCCGGTAATGTCTCACGCCCCGCTCTCGTCGTTGTACCGTTCGCACCTAAATTCCCAAATCAATTTTGATTTAAGGTAACAAAATAAATGAGCAAATATTAATTTGTTGTACTCATTAAAGTAAAAAAAGCGTTGCTTAAGTATAAATGTATATATAAATTATTAATACACAAATTGATTATAATTCGCATTTCATTAAAATCAAAATTTTACAAAAAATCATTGTCGCTATTTTTTTGTCATCAGTACTAGCGAGCTTGCCAGTGACGTGACGTTTGACATTCGTCTAGTTAGCTTGGTCGACTTATATATGTTAATACAGGCCATTTAGAGGTGTCGGCTCTAATCTCATCAAACTTCGCGGAGTCTCAGGTTAATGTCATGAAATTTAGATAAAAAAATTGAATAAATTTAGATGAACATGGATATCTATACTAATATTATTACATCTCATCAAGAAGGATGGAGTCGAATAATAGCATCACGTAGGTAATTAACGCTCACTTCATAAAATGCTTTTATTAAAACATTGACTATAATTTAGAATAAATTTCTCATGATGTATATGCCCTTTTAACCGTAGCACATTACATTAAAGATAAAGCTTTAATGTAATGTGCTACGGTTAAAAGGGTGTAGAAAGGCCAAAAAATGTGGCATTTCAAGATTGTTCAGGGCTTACAACAAAGCCGGTTGACCTCAGTTACACCTATTTGGAGTCCATTGCAGACGCCAACGGATGACCTTTGGATGGACTGCATACTCGTTTGCTAATTAAATTTCATAAAATAACTTTTACGTTTTTTTTATGAAATTACCTTAATAATAAAAGACCTTAACTTTTTTTTTCAAGAATCCGTTTATTGTTTCATTCGATCACTTTCTCGAGAATCTATACTACTATACTAATATTATAAAGCAGTAAAGTTTGTTTGGTAGAACGAGCTAATCTCAGAAACTACTGGTTCGAATTGAAAAAAATATTTTTGTATTGAATAATCAATTTATTGAGGAAGGCTATAGCCTATAGGCTATATAACATCACTCTATGTTTGTTTGTTTTTTTTTCTTATTTAGTAGCGGGTGAAACCGCGCAGCATACCTAGTCCTTAATAAAATAATACCGTTTCATTATAAACCAAAGGTAATCATTATTCTGAATTAATTTCATTAAACTTAACATTGTATTCACCTCTACGGTAACTGCATATTTAGCATATAAAACACTTGCTTATGTACTCGTATGTGTCATTGTCGTTTTACGATGAGTAATCGAATATACAAGTTTAACCGTAATCCATGGGTTATCAATACAGTAATAAGTAACATTATTAAAATATTGAAACAAAACCCTGTGTACTTAAAAAACATTTTTTTCGTTTTCTAATGATACATATCGTCGCTTAAGTTCTAACACCGCGTAACTCAAAAAATGACCATTTTGAGGTATGAATATCATTCGATAGGGCTAAAAGACGCATCGTTTGGCCGATAAAAAATATTAATTTGAGAAAATCTCGGCGAGTTATTCAAGAAAAAAGAACACAGCCTATATTGACTCATACAAGATACTCGTATGCGGTAAAAACTACGCGTAAGTCAGTGTTGTTTCATGCTAAAAGACGTGACGAGCAGTGCTCTGTCGAATTAACAATAAATAAATGAAACAGTTTTTTTGTTCACCTGAACATTTGGCAATTTTGAGATCCGCGGTTTTAGAACTTAAGCGACGATATATGAAATTTAATATTATTTTTATCTTAGCATTTTGAGTCCCGTCCTTCCGCATGTTTTTTTGCGTTGGCTTATACTCATTTTTTCGACGAGTTCTTTCAGAAACAGATTTTTTTATGCAACACATATGCCGATTAATGACATCATCACACGAGAAAACATGATTTAACGATCTGAATCAGATTAGCGTTTTTTTTTAATAATAGCTTAGTCTTGGGTGTTATTCCACGGATGTTATGTTGACTTCTCCTAGATTTTTTGAATTTATAAACACGTTTAAAATATAAAAAGGTAAGAAATAAATTTGCTTTATAATATTCAACATTTTTAATCACATAATTATATCAAAGGATAAGTTAAAATATGTACAAAAGTATAAAATAAGTATACTCTTATAACACC
>DWLI01004630.1:0-10705 GCA_018249915.1 Cecropterus dorantes dorantes
CACGAAAAGAGTTTTTAAATTTGAACCAGTAGTTTTTGAGATTAGCCCGTTCAATCAAACAAACGAATATACCTTTGTAATATTAGTATAGATATTCCTACTTAACACCATTTCTATGAAACAAGCTTCCGCCCGCAACTTTTCTTACGGTACTATTAGATTACGAGTGAAGTCAGTAGTCGTTTATGTAAAATAGATTCCTTCAAAACCTTTTCGATGATAAAATATCATAAATCAAGTTTTGTGGTGCTGGGTCAAACGGTGTTGTATTTTTTTATAAGATGGAAGTAAAGTAGCAAACGATTATGTGGATGGCATTATCGTTTAGTAAAGAGTTAATGGGGCCCTTGAACATCTGTATGCAACACTATGTAAAACAAGAGTACTACCTGATGCGTTACGACTCCTGAGGTGTAAGATGACTACTTCATATCATTGTCACCGAGCCGGCATGCACAGCCTTCCACCATAAACAAAACTGTTTCTTGCTAGAAGTAGGTGTGGCAGCTGTGCCTTCCCGGTCGCATACTGGGTTTATCATCTTACAAAAAATGTTACAGGCAGTGCTATCCATTATAGTATATGTACATAGTACCTAGTAGGTTTTCCTTAATTCCTGACAATAATAGGTAGATTGTTTTATTTGTAGTGATATATTGTTGTCCATGTTTGTAAAAAAGGTACGGAAAACGTTAAGCCATATAAATTGTACCTATGTTAACAAAACAGTGACCTTGAACTATAAAAATCAATAGAACCGGGAGTCACAAGTGCACTATTATGGCATCAGCTGATGCGTCTATAAAGAGTTCATTGCACTTTGCATTGTTCTCGTTGTGGGTCCATACAGAAAAACTGCATGGGTACAAAAAGCGTGACGGTCCATTGTGAAAAAACTCAACCCTTGCATCGTGCCGGAGCAGGTACCCCTTTACACACAACCCTTTAAAAAGTGCTTACAAAAAACACTCAGGGAGGCGAAAGGGTAAAAAAGGGTTGATATTACGCATGCGCCACTCGGGATCACTGCCCTCGTTTTTCATTTAAAATTTTTATTAAACACAATGAAGTTATGAAACGGTTACAATTGAAACGAAATATTTTAAATATCATATAAAAAAATGTTTGATTTTGGTCCAGTATTTGGTCACCACCAGTAATTGGTCATTTAAACTGTTATTGAATATGAGTAACTTTTTAAGCATGCATTTTTGACATCCATCGCCTGGCTAGTGTAGTCAAATAAAAAACCTCCAATAAAAACACCAGTTTCAAGCTTTTTGACATACCTTTAAATACGGATAGTACGTATGGTACTTAATCCGGAATACTATGTTTTGTGCCAATTGTGTCTCAAGATTATATAATAGTGTTATATATTATTATAGTAGTATATCCGGAATACTGAATATTATAGATTTATTTTATGTCAGCTCACAAAATTAACTAAAGATATAAATTCTAGTACAATTTTATCTTCCTCAATCTTCACCTATAAGTTACTGATGACCGACTACGCTCAATGAAATTCTTTGCTAGAAATATCATATCTCCTTCAAGTTGACCAAGTCTACCCAAGTATAGTTCTATTTGACAATAAAACAGTCGTATTCACAGAATAGACGAGTTGTAGCGTAGTTTTATTGCTTTAGTATAGATCGATAAATCATTATCACTGATTCGATATTTTATTTTGCTTTCAATGATATGTTTAGAAGTATTGAAGACGATATGCAAATTTTCTTATAAAATGTACTTACTATTTATATTTTATACGAAAATTTGCATGAAAGAGTGATGTTAAACGACTACCATATTATATAAAAATATCCTTTCTTATAATTTATATGCCCCATTTCTGTGACAAACGCACCTAATTTGATAATAATAAATACAACGTGCCGTAAAAACATGAACAAAGCAACCAAATAACGGAGTAAAACTATAATTAAGAAAGATAAATATCGTTTATTACTGTTAGAAAAGTCGATTAGAAAAAACTACCCCTTTCACCCCACAATTTGTAACCCGTACGGTGGGCGCCGGCTCGCGCTGCCCGACACGCATAAAAACCCAACGAGCTTTATTGTACGGAGTAAGCTTTAAGTTAATACATTCTACTTTATAATTATAGATGTATTGGTAGCTTACCTACAGTTGGACGGCATGTTTGTTTGCTATTCCAACGTTTAAAAAAACATTACAATAGAAAATATGAAGTTAAATAGACTTTTAACTTTTTTATTTTTTTTTAATTTAAATTTTTTTATGGTAGTGTTTTTATTCATATTTTTTTGCCTTTTTGTATATATGTATATTTTGTAAATAAGTTTTCACCTATATTAATACTTACTTTTGTACTTTGCACAGTAAATCATAGATAGATTCATAATAATTATAATATATATAGATATTCTATTAAAACCCACTCTTAAAATAACAAGTGTGTCCAAGACATGGCTGATATACGTATTTTGTACATGGCCGATAGATTACATGAATGTATAATGAATAATAGATATATGATAGATAAATAAGAATAACATAAAAATATTTCATGGAAATTGTAGTTCTTATAAAGTGATACGAATAATCATTTCACAAAGGAATAAAAATGTACAAAGTAATAATATTTGACGAAGTGGATAATATTTTTTGTGATTTTACATATTGTAATTAATTAAATCAAGTGCCCTGCAAAGAGACACTACATTGATGGAACTCTACATTTTATCATTAATCGTAAATGAAATCGTTTTAAATTGAAATTTTCTTATAAATTAAACTTAATATATACGCTTACGCTGCTGATCTTGTTGATACTGATAGGAGCTCATTCCATATGTTTGCATCCCTAAGGAAAAAATGTTACAGTTACATAACGCTTTCCCATAATAATAGAATCATTATCGAAAACAGAAGAGCGGGCAGCTGATTTATTGGACGATAATAGTCGCTGTCATAAATAGTTTTTTATAACTATTTTTTAAGTCATGGGTGCATGCAGACACCCGGCCTATGCCATGCTGTTTTTTAAATTAGTAGAACGTTTTATGGCTCCCTTCCATGCATAGTTTTAAGTAATTAAAAGTCCAGTTGTACCATGTTTGAATAATAATACCGGAATAAATAATTAATTATTTAAAATTAAATATACAAACTACTAACAAAATTTTATTTTCTAAATAAAATCAATATTTTTTGTTTATTTGTCGGATATTAAGTGAATGATTAAAATATATAAAACATAAACCAATATCGTTTGTTAGTATAACATGGCACATGTGTAAAGTATTAATGATAGGGTTGAGATAAATTGATAAAATATATCATAAAATATTACGTTTAAACCGCGACTAAACTAATACTAACATGTCAACTGCATGTGTTGGCAGACCTCAACTAATTCACAAAATAGAATAAAATGTTGGGTTGACGTCTTTCCATAATAAAGTCGATAGCGCGGGATTGCGTACAGAGTTAGCAACGAGCGCCCGACACAGATTATACAATATTTCTCGTCATGACGCTTAAAACGACTTAAAAATTCAGCGATTCCTCGTTGAAAAAAAGAGTTAATATTGATCGTAGATTTCACGTCGTGGGGTGCAGCGGCCGGCTGAGTCACCCCACGGTTTTTTACTCACCCTAAGTTATATTTTTTGTAAAGCCCCCTCTCCCTCCCACCCCGCTTTAAAGGATGAGTAGTCTCTATGGAAACGACTCGATCTAATTTATAGGCAGGAGAAAGTACGGATTGCTTAATTAAGAATTTAAAATGTGTCGACAGAGAAATTAATTACAAAATTCGAGCTTGCAAATTTTAATCTACGGTATTTTTTTATTCTTCATAAATTAAAGTTTACCTTAGAACATTGCGTTGAGAATTTAATTAAAATGAGAACAAAGAAATGTCATGTTTTTTAATTGTATACGTTTAGAAAATCTTGATATCTAAGGTCTGAAATTTATCAACTATAAACGTTAAACGTAAGGATCTAAAAATTCTCAAAATAGTAACACAATATTAAAATTATAAAAAGCGATATCAATCGAAATACGTACGAGGCTATGAGGCGAAGGTTTATGAATACGCAAGGGTTGTTTAACTGTCGGTAGAGCGCGAGGGCTCGCGCGGGTTAAAAAACTGTGGGTCACGGCCAGCCCGGCAGTCAGTTGGCGGCTTTTTGTTGCAGGGATCGCGCGTACCGAGCAGGCGCCGGCGCAGGTGAGTTATTTCAACAACGGGTAAGTTTTACTTTCGTTTATCTGATTACCTACATTTTCTTATTATTAAGACGACGTCTGTCAAAATATATCGCTAAGGCACTTTTATATACATAAAAAAAAACCTTTGAAAAAATATATTCCATAATTTTTGCATCATTACATTGATTTTATCAATATGATCACTATGTCTCCGTATCTCTCTCCTTTACAGTTATTGTTAAAAATACTTTAACCACCAAATGTGTCTGTAGACGTTAGGTAAAAGACATGGTAATTATTAAAAAAAATAATTATAAAAAATAATAATAATAGGAGGTATCCTCCAAACTTTTTTCCTATAGAACTGCGACATAAATATAAGAAGAAAAAGTGTAAACCATGTCATTTTATATAGAGTTTTATGTTAATGCGAAACTGTAAGTAAGTTTGTACATCTTTTTAAAAACCATCAACCAACCATCACCCGACAAATTTAAGGCTTTTTTTTAAGACAAAACAAATTGTATCATGATTTCTATGATGAGTTTCGGATGCATTATTTCAATGAAAATAAATTGATTTAGATTTTTGAATATATTATGTAGATGTAATGTTAAAGACATTACATTACAAATTATCGTTAAAGTTACGTATTTAGTTAGGTTTTCTTACAAAGCGAAGGGAGTTTATACTATTGTCCATTGCGCTAGCCTAGTCCATGTTGAAGGAATTCCCTCCCGTATAAAAATCTGAGGCTTGAACTTTTCCTCATGATGTTTTACTTTGCCGTCGAAGGAAATGATTGATTTTAATACTGCAAATAAATCTAAGGCGTATCTGGACGTGAACCTCGGAAAGAAAGCTGAAGGCTAATATAAAAACCACTAAGCTGTTACGACCTTTATGCCAGCAACTTATATAATAATGATTTTATCACCTTAATACTACTTGCCAGCAAATAATAGATCATTTGTAATAGTAGGTGTTTTTAATACCTTGTGTAGAGTTATGAACAGGTTTTCGATTTAGTTAATTTTATATTATGACATATACCTACTGGCTTCTTACATAAACAATAATATCAATTCTTTATGAATAATGGTTAATTTGAAACATAATTAAAGAATTGAAAACAAAAGTAACGTAACGATTGTTAAAATGTGTAATTATCTCGTTAATTAACTTTGTGGTCTTGTAAGTTTCCAATATTGTCTTCATATTAAATTAAAGAAATGTCTTGTGTCTATATAAAGGTAATGATCACCACCTTTAAACTATATATTTCCCATTCAGTTCCATTTTTACCATATTACAATTACAACAAGTAATCATAACTAATTAGTTCAAATGACTGAACTCTATACTCAACATTTCATATCGACAGTATGACGATTGCCTGCCATTACCTCAACGTATATCGATTCTTTGATATTACTGATCATAATAATTAGATCTTGCGGGTAGGGCGAAAAAAAAAACAATGGCGACGATGATGCCTAATGAGCCATAAAGAAGAAAACGATACGTAGAGCAAAGCGTAGACAAAAAAGGGCGCGGCAGGGGCAAGGAGGACGCGCGGGTGAAAGCGCGAGGAAATGGCGGGAGAGCTAAATTAATTTGCGCGCTCCCGCCAAACAAAGGCACGCTAATGGAACGCGGCGAATGGAAAAAATGCCACCGTCCGCTCTCTGGCGACTTATTTTTTTTTTTTTGCGAGTAAAACCTTTGACTTTCCCAAATGAATAACATTACACCCGTCGAAGTTTGTCAATGGCTGCTTTGTGTAGATTTAATGAAGAAGAACGGAGTGCGATACTATTTTCTTATTATTTCTGGACTTTAGGTACACATTTATTTTATGTTTTTTGATTCATGTGTAGGTATGTCGAAAACAATGTCAACTTTAAGGCTACTTATAACAATGAAATTTCTGCTTTGTTACGTATCTCATGCATGATCTCTACTACCGAAAAGTGTGGCCGATTTTTATGACCACTGGAGCGTTCTATATGCAACTCCTTTAAAACCATTCCGTTATGGTAATGACGTATTTAGTAATTATGTCACTGAATGGATATTGTAAAATTAATTTTAAAATTATGTTACAGATTAGATACGTATATGAGTGACAATCAAGCACAAATAGATATGCCAATAATTGGCAAATAGATATGCCAATATACTGGCAATTTAATAAAATGTATTTAAGCCTGTAAGTGCGTTTTAACTTTAATAAATTTCAAAATGGGATAACAATAATCCTCGATTTGCATACTTATTGTCAATTGTAAGAAAGGTGTACGATAACTTGTATAGGTACGAATAACTTTTTGCCAATGAAAACAACCATACAAATTGAATTTATTAATGAATTAATCTTTAAAATTATAAATTCACGCAAAGAACATTAATTCAGATAAATTGAGACGAAATGAAGTACTTTCGAATTGTATTTTCTGTTAAATTACCTATGTTAAACACGAGGTTTTGACTAAATATTTAAAGAGTTGTGTCCAAGATCGAGTTTCAGATTTGAACCCGCGTAATTGGGAGGAGCTGAGCTGCCGGAAACAATGAGATGCTTATCAGTTTGCTGGAACTCACGGGCCGCCATTTTGTCGCGAAATGAAATTAATGTGTCTCCCATTATGGTAGCACGATTTATGCGCACCCAATTAAAAGTTCCGAGCGTTGAAGACTCCAAATTAGTGGAATTCGCGCACATTTATCAAGACATCAACGTTGCCTCGCGCTACGCGAAACTTCCCAAATTTAAATTAGAGACGATTTTTACAGCTACCTCCCGAGGGGGGTGGGGGGGTGCTACCCTTTCCTTATAACGAGGAAGGCCTCATGCATTTTTATGTGCTTCTTTTTTCGCCGGCGTTTTAAACAAGGGGGTGAGCGTGGGGGTGTCGGGGGAGAACTTTTTTATTCGCGTCTTGATAAGTTAGGGTTGAAATTAGACGTTCGAGTTTCGCCCGCGGAATTCATAATGACCAAAATTAATAAGTTTTGCCTGTTCAGCAGTGCGGTCTATGATCAAATTCGATATAACTTCTGCGATACAGTATTAGAATATACTGTGATGTAATTCCTTAAAATAGTAACTGTTTAGTAGGGTATTGTTGTTCATTTGTTAGGCTAACTATATGATATCTTCAATGGTAAGACTAAAATAGTTTAGCCAGCGTATGAAAGCAAGTAATACAAACAAAAATGCTAATTTTATTTGTTATTAACATAATTATTACAATTCTTCTTATTTTTTTCGTTGTTGTCACGATTATTTTATGGTATTCATAAAATAATCGTGACAACAACGAATAATTGCTATAGAATCCTATGGTAAAACGATATATAACTAGGTATAAAAATGTTATTGTCAAATTGTTGAGAAAGTGTCTTCTTGGAGGAATTATTAAGTTTAAGGTGTTAGAACCGCAAAGCAGTTTGAATACGGTGGTATAAACGTATATATCCGCCTATCAACAGCAGTGTGAAGCGCTGCAATGTTTTGATTTGGTGTGTTAAGGGAGGTATACTAACCTGAGGCGGTCCAACTTAGTTCTTAAGAGTAGCAACGCATCTGTAACTATCCTCAGGTAAAAATCGAATGGCTTGGTTTATGTTGTAGTAGCTGACCATGAACGCAATTCCCAATTACTACCAGGTGGACTCTTTACTTTATGACTAAAATTAAATCTTCAAAAAGGCAATTTTTCAATAACATGAATTCGAATGACCATTTTTTTTACCTCTAAACCATTATGAGGAATAATCAGGCATTCGACTTCAACTTAAAATGCGTACGGCGAAAGCGTCAAATAAAAATATTATCATCTACCTAAATGAAATGAATACTGTATACATATGTATTTCTTATAAGATTGATTTATGAAAAATTTGACCGACCGATACCGAGCATACTTTCTACCTGATGGCATATAAAATAAGGGTTCTGTCTGAAGTTTCTTACAGGTGTGTTGCTGCTCCTGAGGGCTAACATGGTCGTCTCATATAAAAGTAAGCCGACAACCACACTCTTCTACCAAAACATAAGAACTGCTTCGCGCTAGACATAGTTATGCTACCTAAACAACTGTTTTAAATATTCTTTTTAATGACAATCAACCATGGCAATACACTTGGACAACTGTAAAATATGGATATTTTAGATAGCGCGATAAAATATCAGGGTAATGTGATAAAATTGCCGTTAAAGCCTTGTTTCGGTTTCTCAGTTTTAATACACAGGTTTGCTGTGGGTTACTAATTTCTACATCTACATCGTAGAAACGTAGCAGACTACATTTGGGTACTTCACCCTTCTTTGTAGCGAGGAGTTTCTTATGTATCATATTGAAACATTATTACAGCATAGGTTTTCTTAAGAAATTTATCATTCCTGGTTCCTTTTAAACCACTTACGAACTGATGGACGAAGAGATGGATCAACTCATTTATCTTGGAGCTCATAGTTTGGTCTAATTTTTATAATTTCTTAATATTAAGTTATCTCACATTTTACAGCTGAAGAGGCGCTGTACGAGTATATATCGCGTGGAGCGTATGCTCTTAGATTAAGAACCGTTACTGATACGGAGTAGACTTGTAAACTTGTGGTTATTTTATTGTTCACTTGTCATTACTACTTAATTCTGGAGCTGTGTTCATTCAGAGACAAACATCACCCCTATTTGTACCTGATAATAAAAAAAATATTAATCAATGTGGTCCTGCCAATGTGAGACGTTCCAAATAAGTTCTCAAAGGTGGCACCTGTGGCTGGCAAATAGGACTCCTATCCTATTTAAGGTTGATTACAAATGTCGTTCAGTCGTTAACAGTAACCACTTGCTGTTAGACAAACTGCATGCTTGCTTCTTATTTCAATTCATAACGTAATAAAATGTAAATTGGTAAAACCCTTCGTGATATGCCTTCAACTTAATTCTCAGGAATCGCAATAGACACGTTGGTAAGACCGTTGGTAAGTCATATGATTGCTGAATTTTGTTTGGTACATTTGTTTCGCAATAGTTTAAAATGTTTTTGTTGGTAAGACCAACGTGTCTGTAGCGAACTTCAGGTTAGTTCCCAATCCTATCGAGGGTGATGAACAGATGTCCATTAGCAACAGTGTCCACTTACCATTAGATAGATTGCAAACTCTTTAGCGATTTCTATATTACAAAAAAAAAAACACAAAAACAATTAGCCTTAGCAATAGGATAGATAGGCTTCAGACAGTGCCTAATTAAACCCGCATTTCAGCCAGAATTTTACCTATACCCGTCAATGATTATTATTCTTATTACTAAAAGACATTCGGTCCAATACAGGTCACAAGCCCAATTCGTAATTATTATTAGTGTCCGACACATCCATTAATACAATCGGAAGGGAATTGAAACGCGTAAAATATGTTCGGACGTAGTGCGGCGAAGCTTTCAGCGTGTGAGCGAAAGTGAAAGCACATGGGGACACTTGTTGAGCCAATGTGTGGGCATGCGCGGACCACATATCCGCTACCTGTTTACATCCGTTATCAATCACGTACGATTATCTACAAACGTACGTATCTACGCATACGTTATGGTTGATATGACGATGCTGGAGTGAAATACGTTTTGTTAGCGTCTAGTACCTTGTCATATGATTGCTGAATTTTATTTCGGTACATTTGTTTCGATTTGGTTTAAAATGTTTTTGTTTTTAAAGAAGTTATTTTTTAAACAGCTATGCTTTATATGTAAGTATGTGTAAAGTAAATGCTAATTGATAAATATTTTGTTCTTAAAAAAATTCAAGTTCAATAAAGCTTTTACGTGTGATAAATTTGTTTAGATATAAATGTAATAAGAAAAAAGCGCTTGGTATATTTTATCCTTATTATAAATTGGATTGTAATAAGTAAGAGCGGTAAGTCGGATTTCTGCAATTATGCGAATAGGAGAGAGTCATTAGGGCAATCAATCCGGCGGACGGCGCTGGCCGGAAGGGAGGGCGGCTCTCGTATTATAATTCGCGTCTAATAACGTCGTTAACAACGCACATTAAAACAAAACAAACAGCGGAGAGGCGCGGGCGCGGGCGGGCGCCATCCTTCCTCGAATCCGTGTCATTAATTTACGTAATGCGTAGGTACGCGCTATCCCCAAATATTTAAGAAGCCTCCTCCGGGAGCGCCCGCTCCTCCACTATTCCCCTCCCCCGCCCCTCCTGCCACCCACTACCCGCCTGCCGAGAATTATGGCGGCCGCCTTGTAATTATATTTTTTAATTTATCTTCCTTAGCGAATACAATGGAGGCGCCACCCCGCCACCGGAGCGCTTCCTTCTCGTGCTGAATATTGTATCAGGCTGCTGAAAAAAGGAAAGAACGCTTTAATTACAAGCGAGAGCGCGGCCGGCATTAGGGGAAGGCGGGGTAATCACGAACGCTGGGTAATCCCGAACACAGCTATTTTACTATGTTAGACCAAGACGGGGA
>DWLI01004631.1:0-10705 GCA_018249915.1 Cecropterus dorantes dorantes
GATCCGGTGGTAGAGTAAGAAAAAAATTGTAATTGACAATTTGTAAGTGCCACCGTAGGCCTATGCAATATAAAGATGTTTCATTTCATTTCATTTCATTTCAGATAAACTTTGGTCCTAACATGTCTCATTTAATAATCGCCCTTGATTTACTTTAAACAGAATGTTTACATATTCATAAAATTTTAATGAAATATTTAAAATCATCGAGTTCTTTTCTCATAATAACTTTGTTTGACGACCCGCGTGGCAGAGCGGTCACCATACCGGTCTAACGCGCAATGGGTTCCGGGTTCGATTCCCGGCTAGACGACATCTAAATGATGAATTTAGATTTCTGTTCTGGTTCTAGGTGTTTGTGTATTCGTCTTTGTGTATCCATGGCACCCGCGACACAGGAGAAAATCTTAGTGCGGGGCTATGAATGTAGAAAGCGTGTGTATTTTTTTTTATTATTGAATACGTTTTAATACTACTAAATTACTTTACTACTACATTACATTTTTATCATCATTATTATGTTAGCACTAACATAAAAGTGCATCGCATCAGAATAAATCGCGTTTTACACTGCCTACATAAAATGGTCGTTAAATAAAGGTGTGCGAGAAATAAAACAAATAAATATATACAAGCATTTATTTCATAATTAAACACAAACCTTGCAAACAATCAATAATGCAATCATAGCACTAATATTAAACTTACTCGAAACACTATTAGAATTTAAAAGATAACTTCAATTAACTTATGGCGATAATGCATAGGCCTTGTGCTTTCACATAGCTACGTTAGGCCACACGTGTTACATTGATTTAAAGTATACAATATAATAATTATTTAAATAGCCAAGCGGAATGAAGGCGAAAATATATTCTTGTGCATCAACCGGGTACATTTCGCATTTTACTCCCTTCCTGATTTGATTGCTCCTTAAATAAAATGTATTAACTTAAATTACTAACAAAAGTCACGGACTGAATGTCTGAAATAAATTAATTATATTATTATTATTATTTAAAAATGATAATAATCTCTTTGGACATTCCAATTTAAAGAACATGATGATGGTCACTTTAAAGAAACATAATAAAATAATGTTTCAGTTGTATTAAATTACGTTGAATTTGAATCCCTTATCACACACAATTTGTCTTATATACAACAAAATATGGACTTACCATTAAAGAAAGTTTTATCAGAATAAAAAAGTAATGATAATGAATCAAAGTAACCAAAAATGTTGTTTGGTAGTCAAAAAACATTATTATGGCCATACAGTTTAACGTAACGTAATAACGAAATAAAAACCAAGCAAATTGTGTACTATTTTAGGACATTTACATGAAACCTACAAGACAATGAAAACGTATTTGAATGTTCTTAATGATATAACACATGTAAATATTAATAAAACACCTCTGAAGGGAAAGGGTCAAACTACTAAAGTTTGCTAAATAAGAGTCCAAGTAGTTTTGAGAGAATATCTCTTTTTAGTGAATGTTGCAAAGAAATTAGAACATAATATAGATTCAAACACAAAAGGTACACTTAAACAACAGCGATTCCAAACAGTTAATATTTGAAAGATGTACAATATTTTAAAATCAAATTATGCCTAATTCTAAATTCACAGAAGTTTTGAAAGTTTAGAATTGTTGGATATGTTTTGTGTAGTAAGTTGTATGTTATCGTTTAGAAACACGAATTTAAAAGAGTATAACATTATATAATTAGGAAATAAATATCGAAAACAATATCATATCAATATTGGGTAATTTTGACATCAATCATTATAAATATATCTATAGATTTTTAGCTGATTACTTCTAATCAAAATTAATAGTGATTAGAAACAAAGAGTCGCCTCCAATAATCATAGATTGGTATCAAACAAAAATATTAAAATATTTGTATGACGTGCCAAAACATTAAAAATGTCGACTGATACTGTTTTCTCATTGGATACTTAAAACATTTATTAGTAGGCGTTAAGTTTATTAAAATACAATCGAAATCTTTCCTATTCCTTACTTACAGAATATAAAGCGAGAGAAACATACTCGTAGTGGATACAATAATAATGATATTTGGAATATTTTAAGATTTCTCGATTCATTTCATATTTTGGCACTACTCAACGTTCGTTGGCCTTTCTCATATCACAATAAAGTAAGAAACGAAAACAGTGCGACTATACTAAGAAGTAACGCATTACTACATCTACTTTATCCTATGTTAAGTGTTATATCAATATATATAAAAGTGAACAAGAGGCACTCTATAGGTTTACATACGCAAGTTAAAATAAGCGTAGTTTTTGAAACATTGAACGTGAAATAACATGAATACTGACACTATAATACACATACTAACATTATTCGATATATCTTATAAAGAGCTACATAACAATACCGTAATAGGTTTGTACTTGATTTGTTTCCATAAAAGTTTTGTTTGTAGGTCTTTTATCATCTGCGTCAATATTTTCCACTAAAATCTTTATTTTATTATTTATTATATTAAATACATCATTCACTATTTCATACTTTAGTCTCGTTTCCAAAACATTCAGCTTATTATTGTTTTATTCATTGCTCAACTCTTTTCATATCCAAACACGACACTCTTCTTCATAGGAAAGTGATGTTATAGCTTATTTAAGAGATTCTTTCTCATGCAGTCTTAAACAATATGGATAGTTCGTTTGTCATATAGCTCTTTAATGTACAATTCGAATTTAAAGTGTATATATTTCTAACTACAAAATAGGATTAACAAAAGCCTGAGTAGATCTACGTAGAATTACATTTAGATTTTACTACATCTCATAAGGTATCGTCTTCCACAACAGGTTAAAAGTTTGATATATTACCACTTAGGCACCCGAAACCGGCCCTTGAATCGAAATAAGACAATATAACTAAGGGCACAACGAGTCCTACTTTAATACTAACACACATTTATTTACATCAATGAAAATTACCGATTGTCTATACTGCAGTTGTTTCAAGAGTTTCATTAGACTTATTATATTGTACTAGTAATTATATCTTAAATCGAACAAATTGTAGAGTTCCATCTAGTTTAATACCAATATTCGAAAGCTGAACCGCCGGGCACTACGTTCTCTAAGCTAGGTGACGTATCAATCATTACGATAAGGTACTAATTTTGTATACTACGCACTGTACATCCCATATCATTAAAATCTTTAAATCTGAATAAAGAGATTAAATTAAAGACATCGTACACGAAGCGTATGATTCCATTACCGATTTGTAAGATGTACATAAATGTTTTACAGATGTTTTATCGTGAAAATATCTCTCCTTATGGTATCTTCTTTGGTATCTATGTTGATGGTTTTATTTGAGTTTCAGCTTTGTAGTAATGTTCCATATTATTTAACTTGATCTCAATAGGCACTATCAGTTTGTAATCCTCAACTTTAAGACCAAATCGCCCAAATATGCCATGCCATAATTTTGAAAAAATGCTTGGATTGAATCTACTTAGTCTCCTACCACTATTTGTTCAGCCATATCGGTTTATTAATCGAACCGTAAATCACGTACAACTTTCTAATATTGGTCCGCTACAGAGTTGTGAAGACCTAGCTTATACTTGTAACTTACTCTAAGGCTAGAATGAACTTAAACATTTCTATGCCTTGCGTGATATGTATTGCAATAGAGGCGCATTAAAGCTAACATTTTATTTCTTTACGTCTACTCTCTTCAGCATCCCCGTTAACATCCAGTGCTTCTCAATGGCATATAAGTGTTATCTTTGGTTCAATTAATTTTATTGATGAGACGTTGTATCAAGTTTCATTCTCCTCGTACTGACTCGCAAATGCGTTATCCTACTTCCGAAAGATATGTTGAGACTTATCAACTATGACAAAATTATCACTACGTATTTCTATAATTTGTTATTAACAAGTGATATGTTGATGGAGGCATCACTCCTTTAAAATAGATAGTAACATTAATTAATGAACAATAATATTACATCACCCACGTTTTACTCGTGGAACTTAACATCGACAACGCTAGACAAATATTTAATGGACTTACAGAGCAATTTAACACTTGAGGTGGCTTATAACTAAAATATACATAACGTTATAATTTTACATACAAAAATAATTTAAGAAAATATACCAGACATTTATTTGACATAAATATACATCATGAGTTCCTCAAAGGGATGATCTTTTAAATATACATGTATATTATATGAAACTAAACTACATGCAATCTTTGACATTCCTAAAACTTCCTCAATTATATTTTCCTTGATAATATTAATTATGTTATGAATATCAAATTAATATATTACTTTAGGTCTATTTATATCCACAGATCATCATCCAATTGAGGCCAGCAAATCTATCATCATGGAATTTGTCCAACGCCTTTTCAAAACCCCTTTTCGATTTTCAAATCCCAACAATTCCACGAATCAAGATCATTTCAACACAAACTTGCTTCCCCACTAGTAAAAGCTCTGAAATTATTAGTAGAGAAGTAATCAATAAGCAAAGAAAATGAGACTGACATTAATTTTTAAAGTTTATCCGTGACATTCAACTACACCGTTCATTTAATGTATTTGAACAACGCTGTTTGTAAGCTAATGGCCGAGAATAAGCTTACGCTAAGCGTCTCGTATGAAGGCCGTAGAAGAGTTGGTGCAGCGTTAGTACAATTTTTAGGAGGTTCTGGCTTACCTGCAATTATAAAAATAACATAATTAATATTACTTTATAAACATGAATTATTTTGTACCGTTATTTATATTTTATTTCCTTTTTTTCTAAACATTGCAATAGCAAACTCGCTTACAGTGCCATTGCCGATATACATGTCTTACCCGCTCCATTGATCATACGAGTACATGCTCTTCTAGGATATTTGTTTTTATTTGCATAATTTGCGTAATGACAATAAATACAGGTACTTGCAATCATATCATGTCATTAATTTTTAACGGCATTTAATGAGCTTCCATGTAATAAATTATAATATTATTTATATCAATTATATGTTAAATATATACAACAGATTTTTGTTCAGTGCAACTTTCGTTCGTACAATTAAGATGAATTGACCTTCGAAACTTTTTGCAGTTCACTGTCTAGAACAATGCTATGCAGCCAATAATGGAAGTGGGCACAATTTTTGTATCCAGAGACATCTGCGATCCAAACATCAAAATAGTTCAAAATAGTTAGTTATCCTTAATGTTATAATAAGTTAAAAAACTAAATAAAAATAAACTGCTATTAATTTCACAGAAACAATAATGAAAACAAACAATGATAATGATAATAACACAGCCACTGGTAAGTTTTCGCTTCGACGTCCTGAACCGCTGGAATGAGTGGCTGACTCATGCTATTGGTGACTACCAGCGAGCTACTCTTGGCGGGCAAATACAAATTCGGTGGTGGCAAAGAGGCATGGAGTTGGAGAGCCTTGGTCTAGGAGAGGAATTATTGAGGAGCACTTACTTGTAGCAGCCATCAGCTGAGGCAGGTATTTCTGCCAAAACGCGCATTGCTTCACGCGTAATCCATGTCCCACTGCACTGGAGTTCACTGCTAGAGTCAGGTATTCCCTGCCAAATGCCGTGTGCACTGGCCAGTGCACCTTCGTCAACTCTCCATTGGGACCCAGGGATGGATTCCTGGAAATAGTAATAGTACATTTTAATATATGTGTTACGCTCAAAGATCGAAAACGCTTAGTGAGCGGAAAAATACAACATTGCGTTGTAGTCACAGTCAAACATTCACATAGCGAAATTCATATTATGGCTCTAATGAAAACGCGCACGACGCGCGTCGTATAGCCCAAGGTCAAAAACCTTGGGTAAAAATAAGCATTATGTTCATACAACTTAATTTGTTTGATTTGACTGTGATATTTGTACACTTGCACATACGAGTATCTTATTTATTCAATCTAAGGAAACATTTATTATCATCATTACAAATTCTTGATTATAAACAAAATAATATGGTAATTACGCTAATTGATGCCACACGTCATAACTACACCTCGCTGATTATTAACTGATTCCGTGATAATATACTCTTGATAAAGATCATGTGACAGGTAATCCTCATAATGTTTATGTGAAAGAAAAACTTACCCAGTCTTAGCAAAATTTGCCCAGTATCTCATCAAGCGCTTACTAAGCTCCACTTCTTCCGGTGAGTAATTTTTCCCGGGGTTCAAGGGCTCTCCAAAAACGTAATTTATTTCGTCCGCATGCAATACTCCAGTCCAAGATGGCCATGGACTATTCTTGCTTCGATGCTTGTAATAATACGTATATACGTTATTTCCAGTCTCCGCGTAACGGTGAGCGAACTCATTTACACCACAAGTAAAGTGATAGTCTCCCACCATCTTGTCGAGAGCATTCCGATTCTTCACCGGATCATCGGGATTCAACCAATCTGTATACTCAAATACAATAGCCCGACGTGCAACATCGTTTACGTATGGATTAAGTTCCTTGACAGCTTGCATGTACTGCTCCCTAGTGATTCCAACATTTTCCTCTTTGGGCAACATCTCTGTCAAATAGTATAAAATGAAGTAGTAACCTTCTTCGGTATTTGATCCCATTAGAATATTAGTCTTTTTGAAATTCTGGTGAGCTAAAGATCTCATAGGCATTTCGTCCAAGAATGACCCGTCTATTATAGGTACAAATGGGAACTCACATATGCCCAGCGTCCCCCATTCGTTATTTACTAGTTCGTCAGCGCTCTTCTTCCTCAAGCAATCGATCATAGGTCCCATATCAGTTTTCGATTTGGGGCAGTGGACAGCTTCAGCCAATCGTATTCCCCGTAAAATACTCTCTTCTCTGGATATAATAGCCCATGGAGCCGTTGCTGCTCCAGACTGCATAATAGCCTGAGAAAACAGGTTTCTTGAAAGAGGAGACAGCAAATGTAAGGACACAGATACAGCTCCAGCTGACTCCCCAAACAAAGTTATGTTATGAGGATTCCCACCAAAATATGCTATATTATCTTTCACCCACTGCAAAGCCATAATTTGATCAAACAAGCCAGCATTCCCGGGGACATCTGGAGTATCGAGGAAAAGAAAGCCAAGGGAAGCGACTCTGTATTGCATGGATACATAAACAATTTTCTCTTCTGACACGAGAATTTTTGGATCATAAACATCCAAGGTAGCAGTACCTGAGTAAAATCCACCGCCAAATACCCACAGCATAACCGCTGCATTCTTAGGACGTGGTTTCGGCGTCACTATATTTATATAGAGACAGTCTTCCTGCATATCCGTGTTAGGATTCCACATCATCGCACCGGGGAAATCTCCGAACACGGTATCTACAATTTGGACGCATGAGTGTGGCAGTGTTGTTGTATTAAGAACTTCGTCACCCCAGCTTTCGACCGGTCTTGGGTGTCTGAAACGAAGGTTGCCGAGAGGTTTTTGAGCGTAAGGGATGCCGAACCATGCGTCAACCTGCTTGCCAGTCGCAGCGGTGAGGGTAATGCCTCGGACTTTTCCCTTTCTAGTTCGGATGATCAGAGGATCTTCGTCGTCCGGCCCATATTGGGGTTCGTCAGCCATGAACTCCTCGGGCCGTTCGTGATTGGAGTAGAAGCGTTCATCGCTGGCTCGCTTGGGGGTTTCGTCGGCGTACTTCGCGCGCTTCGACGACGTCTCGTGCTCGTCGATGCGGGGTTGGATGGTGTCGAGTTCGGGGTTGTAGCGGACGGCCTCGCCGTGTCCGCGGTAGGGCTGTGGGGGCGCGGGGGCCGAGTGCGCCGCGTGCTCGGGCGCGTGGTGCCGCGCGCGGTGCTCGTGCGGGTTGGCCACCGCGCGCGCCAGCAACGCGGCCAGCGCCGCCACCAGCACGCGCATGCCGCCGCTACACGCGCTCCCAGTCACCACCTGGAAGTTGGTAAATACTTTCTTCACTCTTAGCCTCTAACTATGATTCTCTATGTCCCGCGTACAATACGCAAAAAATAAAGTACTCAGACATCATTAATTTATATCATCCGTCTTGTCGGAAACAAAATAGAACTAAAAATAGTTATAGAATTTAGATTTTTGACATTCCAATTGAGATAACTTTATAAACATAAACTAATTGATTAAATTTTCAATTTAACTTATATTTTATTATGAATGGATTATGTAAATTTGAAAATAGAATTATTATGTAAATATAATAAAGATTTTCTAATATTTTGGTACATTTGACTTATATCAACAATATTACCGAAGTTCATAGTATTCGCTACATATAGGTACTCGGATTACAGTGCCTTTTCGACAGTATAGTGTTTCCCTTTACAATGTCGGCTCTATTGTAAGGCTATTGTGTAATACAATATGCTGCGAATGTTCCAACAGGCAATTGCCGAGACTCCTATTCAATTTGTCGTACTTTGTAGTTGATGTATTTGACTGTGATACTCAAATAACTGAAGCTTATGTGGCAATTATCGTCAAATTTAGTCAGTTAAATAAACTTTTTCATTTCAGACTTAGGCGGTAAAGTAAAATGTAGTTCACTAAACGAACATGAAGAACAAAACAGGTTTAAAGCAACATTTATAACAAAAAATATAAGTATTCTGAATTTGAAAGGTAGTATAATCAGTATCAGCCTTTGAAAGTCCACTGTTGGGCATAGGCCTCCCCTAATCGACGCCACTCCGACCGGTCCTGCGCCATAGGAGAAGAGATATAGATATATAGAGCTTTTCCTTCAATAGCTGATAGATAGAAGGATAACCAGTATATTTCAACTAGGGAGATACCAAACCTATTTTTGAGGTGAAACAGTCAGTACAGTACAGTAGAATGATGTGAATGTTGGCTGACTTAAATTCGAAACGACGGTCTCAGACCTCACGTGTAGCAACGCATCTTAGACGTATTTGACTTTTTTATATTATAAAAGTAGCAAACAAGCATGCAGCCCACCCGCAAGTGGCAAGTGGCACATAGAAATTTGTACTCAACCCTAGGTGAGATCAAAATCTGACCCAAGGTTAGCCACAGATGCGTTGCTCGCCCTGAGGACTAAGATGGATATGTTCGATCCTAGTACTCAGGAATAAAAATGCACTTATGATCAGTTAAAATTATTAGAACTTCGCTTCTTCCAGATGTCTTTAGACTGGAAAAGCCAATCACCAACAGGTTCAATGCATGTTCGTTATTAGTTTTAACTCTTATGGTTTTAAATTACATTTAATTAACTGTGGTTATAGGCAATTTAATCATATAACGACAGATTACAGATGCACAAATTGTACATAGTTCCACCGTGGAATCAGTGTATAATTAATCTCAAGTTGCTTACTGTGCAACGAATTATACAACCGCCTAATTGTACGTCAGCTCACTGTATAATTAGGCTCACATTCCGCTCTGGTTGTTGGTGTCGCTCCTTTGTCATTTGACACATGTTGAAATGCACTTATATTAGACAGTATTAACGTACCATGTATCTTCATTATTGTACAATTGTAACTGTGTGCATGTGCAGTGTGTGTACTTACAGCCCTTTATAGTTTAATTTTATTACAAGAATGAAGGATGCCATGAATGTCATGATGGTAATGCCATTGCCAAGACTGCATGTCATGGTGGTAAGTGGTCACTGCAGTCCGTGGACATACATAACCAAAATTTACAGCGGTTATATCTAGAGGCTATGGAAGTCGGTTGTTCTTGAGGATTAAGGTGGCCGCTCACAGTAAGTGAGCCGGCAACCACACTCTTGAAAACACAACTGCTTCACGTCAGTAATAGCGATGGTACTTCTGATCAAACCATACTCATTCAATCTCCTGGTAACTACGATTCCGGAGATATCACTGATTATCATCATCAAAACCATTTTTACCGGTAGCAACAGTGTTCAGCAGTGCTGTGTTATGGTTTAGACCAGAATTTCCCAACCAGGGGGGCACGCCTCCCTGCGGGGCGAAGAGAATTGTCAGTGGGGCGTACGTAATATGTACGATTGCATTTAAAAAAAAATGAACGAAAAGGTAAATTGATCAGTTAATTTACCTTCTCGTTCATTTTTTTTTTGTAATAAATGAATAAATGTCATTCAATTGTTTCTTACTTTTTTTGAAACTTACCTAATGAATGAATGGCCATGAAAATCTTATTTTTAGTTCGAGGAGGCCCGGTGAAATAAAGGTTGGGAAACCCTGGTTAAGAGGGTGTGGTAACGTACCATACTCCAATAATTTTAAAGGTAGAACTGTGTGGTTTGATTCCAGAATCTCTGCCTAATAACAGCAGTACATTTCTGTGTTCTTGTCTGAAAGCGTAGCAATGCACCTGTGGCTAACCTCAGGTAACAATCTAATCTTGTCTGGGGTTCATTACAAATATCCATGGGAGGCAGTGCCACTTGCCATCAGGTGAACTGCATGCTCGTTTGCTACTTCCACATTATAATAAAACAAAGTGTTTCAACTAAATCCTAGTAGTGGTCCTCGCATCTCTGGCCGACGTTAAGTTCTAATCCTATTTGAAGTTGACTATATTGCTATAAGCAATTGGTGTGGCGTTGCGTGGTGTGATTATATTCTGTTAATGATCTTAAAAAGAAAGTCCTCAATTGTTTAACTGTTTAAGTACAAGTTCCCAAATTCATGTTTTAT
>DWLI01004632.1:0-10704 GCA_018249915.1 Cecropterus dorantes dorantes
GTAATCCATAACTGTATTGGAGGTTTAGAGCGGGGCACCCAGTAATACGGGATTACCCAGTACAGGGGCCCTTTCTATGTGCTGTAACGTTAAAATTGCATTAAATAAAGTTATTTTTTTATTTTTATTTATTTTATTTAATATTACAATATCCTGATATGTGAAGGTCACCAGGTGGTAGATACAATGTAGTTCGATTGGGAAGGTACCTATAACTAGCAGTTCTTGCGTCTCAGTGGAAGGGTGTGGAAACCAGCTCACTTATATATGAGTAGGGTTGAAAATTCTGAAAGAAACAAATTGTTTATTTCCACGAAAAAACGATAGTTCATTTTTAACCGTTTTATTCGTTTGTTACATTGAAATAAATCAGAAAAAAGCCCTAAGAAGAAAACGGGTATTAATGAAATTTTCGCCGTTTGTTACGAAAATTAAAAAAAAAAAACAAGTTTTTGATTCGAAATTTTCTAATCACTGTTGCATATTACAATTTTGCGCATGACAATAAAAACAAATCGTTTTAACGTCCAAATCGTAATAAAAATATTCTACAAAAAACATCAATAATTTTCCGTTTCTTTCATATTGTTCCGTTCTTTTCAGTTTTATTTAGAAAAAACATGAAATATTTCATTTTTTTTAAATTTTCCATTAAAACCTGAATCAAAACGAAGGAATTGGAATAAAAAGGAAAATATTCCCGCTTTTTTTAACGCTATATATGAGTGGATCATCTTAGTCGTGAGTAGCAACGCATCTGTGAGCGACTTTAGATAGTACTCCATGGGCGGCAGTAACCGTCACGTCAACTTACCGTCACTTGGATTCCATGCTCGTTTGCTGTTACAATCTGATTTTGGACATAATAATATCAGTTGTTATACCTCACCTGTTCCGGTGGCATATGATTTTTCATTAATATGATTTTATTGTAATTTTTTGTAATTAAAAGTCAGTAGACTATAATCTTGTAAGTATTACTACTACTTTTATTTTTCTATCCTGGTCTCCTCACACAATTACCAGAGCAATTACTTTGTTTTATACTTTTAATAACAGCGTTTGCCTATTTCAGGGCAAAATAACGTGAGTTGTAATTTTTATTACAATTTCAGCGAACATTTTCAATTTTGCCGCATGATAATATCGTATCCGAAATTCAATTATTCACTTTGTGATCGCCAAAATAAACCAACGAACGAGGCACGAACTCATCAGCAATCGGAAGGGTTGCGTGTCGGTCAGAACACAAACAGGCGTGCTCATTAGGGCATTACACCCTCTATTGTGTTAGTGCATGAATAAAATATCGTACGAAGTTCAAATTTCATGGAATCGTGCCCCGATATCTCCCCTTGGGTACGGTTAGCAGTAAATTTTATGTATTATGAACGTAAGGTTAGGTAAAATTATAGTATTTTTTGTCAATCCAAAAAGGCATTCGCAGATAACGTTTGACTAATGTATAATTTATCTTATTACTTGTTAAATATTTACCGTAAAGCTGTGATAATTAACTTCTAATACGCACATAATTTTAGACAAATCAATGGTGCGTGCCTGGGATTCGAACCTCGGACTCCCGATCGAGAGACTGAGCTGCAACCATTCGGCTATCACTGATTTTTGAGGATATTTGAGAATTGATTACATAGAAATCTTTATAGATAGCAAAGGTTCGTCGTCATATACTCGCTCGGTAGTTAAAAATCAATCGGAGGAATATTACGGGGGAGTTAAAGTCAAACTCACTTATATAAGATATCTCTGTGCAAACCAAAAGTAGTTCTAACGCCGAATCGCGAACTTCCCAGTTATAATCGTGCATCTTCATGTAGATGAGCTTGCCCAGCTCATGCATACAGGAGCCTGGCTTCGTCTCCAACAGGAGAGACAGGTTTGGCGGAAGAAACTTCTTGACAGTCAGTGTTATTACGTTCAGAGCTGTCATGACAAACTGCAAAGTGTATAAATAAGTGAACACTTGTGCATTGTGATGATATAAATTAATTTGATGGTCCATAAATAGTTCACTTCTTACAATCTACTACCTCAATAATGTAATGTTATATGAATATAACAAACATAAAGTTTACATCTTTAAAATTGCAACATAATAACCGGGAAAATAGTCAAGATAACAATTAATATTTAGATGAGTTAAAGACCGTGATTTGCAAAATTTATATACAAACCTTACTAGATAGATGCGGCCTTCTCAGTACATTATAAACCACATTGTACAGGCTTAACACTTCGATACTCTCTTGCCAATTTATGTTAAAATTCTTCACCAGAGACAACAAAGTGTCTAGAACGTACGTCATCACAAGCACTTTTTCCTGATTGTCTTCGGGAACCTCGTCGCTTATTTGGTCTTGCTCATCTATAGGATCGTACTCTTTGAGGACGTAGAATAACGCTTGGAACATTAAATTTGCTTGTTCATTGCCCACGTTATTCTTGAGGCAAGTCAGCCTTTTTACGCTCTGAAGAGTTACTGTTTGTGCATCCAACTGCAAGATCAGATCCCTTAAGGCGTACGCCGCCCTGGCTGTGTGCTCGCAAGTATAGTTTAACATCTTCACAATAAATGCGTTGACAACCTCATTGTCCTTATTCGCTTTTTTGCTGCTTTGAGTCACATACACCAGCGAGGGGACTAGACAAAGGACGAGCAACTGATTCTGTAAGGTCAGATTCTTTCCAGGGTCCTTACACACCGGCTCTTCCTCATTTCGCCAAACTTTACACCATATGATGTTACACAAGTTGCAGAAATCGAAAACTAAAACAGGGTACCTCCGAACAATTAAAAACTGAACAATATTAAAGTAAGTCAAACCCAAGTCTACAAAATCTTCCACGTCGTATTTGACTTTCGGCAAAAGTGGTTTTGCTTGAAATATTTTAGCCAGGGTTGCCCAAAATATCAGTTTGGACCCAAGCGCACAGATATCCTCCCTTCTCATCCTATCTAGCATTACATAGCAATTAGCCGAAATTTTGAATTCGTACAGGATCAACTCCACAATTATACTAGGCATCTTAATTCGGTTCTCGCAGCTAAGAATAGAAACCAGTATCTGTAACATTGGCTCGATTGTCTTACATATTTCATCCTCCTCTTCGCTGGACATAGACTCAATTTTTATAAATTCAAAATCCCTTAAAGGGTTCATAATATGGCTTAGTATTTCTTTTATGTTGGTTCTATCGCCTAAATCATTTAATTTCCAAAGGAATGTAGATGCAAATTTATATGTTTGACGTACAACAAATACCGTCCTCTTTTGGTTGCAAACCAATAATATTTCCTTCCAGACTCCTGCTTCTAGCAACCAAATTATTCCAGAATTGTGATTAACAAGAGACAAAGCGACATCCATGTAGGCCACCCTCAAACTTGAGCTCATATTCGGAGAGTTTATTTCTTTCAATCCGCTGATTATTTTATCACTGGATTTTGAGAATATTCTCGAAAAATTAACCTCTCCTTCGGATACCTTAGCGAGCATACGTATAAGGAACACTTTGATTGAATCATGGTAGTCATCGAATTTGATTAATGCTTCGTTAATCAAATCTGGCCAAATAGGCAACGATTCTATATAAGAAACCTCTGAAAGTAAAAGAAAATCGGATATTAGGTGTTCTCAGCATCGAAGGAAAAAATAGGAAAACTGTTCGCACTGATTTGGACAGGAATAAAGATATGGTTTACATTATATGATGAAACCATCTTAGTCCTCGGGAGTCGCAACGCCTCTGTGATCCAAAGTGAGAAAAATAAAAAATATGGTGCAGCTTTATAATAGCTGCCGTTTAGTACTCTGAGGGACGTGGTTAGGAGGATTTATGTATAGTAACGTGTTATAACTTTATTTGCATTTAGTTCTTCCAACTTAGTATAATTAAGTAGTTGGTATATCTTATTAAAATAAAACACATTCTACACTCATAGTCCAACTCTAGGTTTTTCCCCTGTGTCATGGTGCCATGTAACCCATAAAGGTGAATAACCAATGACACGCGTGGTGGGGTGGTCACCGTACCGGACTGACACGCAGTGGGTCCCGGGTTAGATCCCCGGCCAGATAGACAGACATCTGAATGATGAGTTTAGATTTTGGGGTCTGGGTGTTTGTGTATCCATGGCATAGTGTGGGGCTATGAGTATTGAAATGTTTTTTTAGCCCAGATTCCACTACCTTAGACTGGTCTAAATTGCCATAGTCATTGACTGCACACTTTTTTGACTCAAAACAATAAGTACCAAAGATTCAGCATTCAATATCCAATATTTGAGTAGCTTATAAGTTTGATTTGACTCCAAATGCTACAAAGCTTTTCCTATAAAATATTTTCTTGTAATTTCAGTTCAGAGTTTCCTGTATGTAGACATAGATTTCTATATCTATTTCAAACATTTCTTATCTTGCTTTACATTTGACTGGTAATACTAACTCAAATAGTCTAGCATCTCCACTAGTTATTTACTTTTATTTATAATTTATTACTTTGCTCATATTTTATGCATACCAATATTTTAACACAATATTTACTAAGTTAACAAATTGAATTGTTGAATGTAGAAGACAGAACGTTGAGCAAACAAATTATTGATGTTCGATTTTGAAGCAACCACCACCTCATCACACATATGGGCGCTGACATGTAATCACGTTATCACATCACATCATATACCTTAATGAGATTCACATAAGGCATGTGATCTTTATAATATGAAATGAAGTCTTAGTATTAGAAAAGTAAAATATGAACGACACTGCTGAATATTACTCAGAATTTTAGAAAAAACAGTAACAGTCTTTTAATTATACCATACAGTGATGATTAAATAGCACCTCCACATAAACATTCTACAGTGTCAATAAAAGATAAATTGCTTATTATAATAATGTAACATTACACCATGTTACATGTGGCCATAAATAAGAATGGAGAAGATTGGAGGAGGCCTTTGCCACATGGCAAGTGGAGAACCAATAATGGGGAAAAGCAGAATTACTGTATAGCAGGGGGTGCCGGAATGAATCCTTATATATATAAAAATGTTAGCCTATTTAAAATAGATGCTATAATTCAGACGCCTCAGTAATTTGGGTGCATTTTTCTCTATCCAGATTAGCGAGGCCCTACTGTAAATCTAATATCAACTTTTAAGAAACTAGGAAATTATTTCACGTTATACGACATGTTAACACAACAACCAACAAATGTGTTTATTTAAGATCTTCCAGTTTCGATTACTGATCTAGATGGCACCTAATAGTCCAGTCAAATAAGGTTTGAAACCAAAATTACTTTTTTTTTCTTTCTTTTCCACGAATCAATTAATTTTGATCAAAAGAAACAGTCATTGAACCTTATTTATCCAAAATTTTAAGCTTTTCACATTTTCACTAAAACTTGTTTGTTTAATTTTTATCGATTTCAAGTAATTGTGACAACACCCTTTTGACATTTTTTTTCAACCCTTGCCGAGGATTGCTGATTGCTGACTATAAAGGATGAATTTATTTTTCATATTGTATTCGAATTCCAAATTCTGAATTTGGAAGTTTGTATCCATATTTATTTTATTGTGTCAACTTTTATTGTCTTCTATTATAATAATAATAACGTATGCTGTTCAAAACAATGTGAAGTCTCTGATTATTTGCGGCAACATTAACTATTAAAAATATTCTGTAGTCAAAAGGTTATTACGAGGTTAGTTACTCACCAGGATCAGAACAGTTTATTTTGTTGAAAAAATTGTCGACATAATAACTGTCCATAACATAGTTTGGTTGTGCAATTTTCTGGAAAAGAAGTCTCAGTTTGTTTTGCACTGTCGCATTCTCCATACTGGTGTTATAACTCATGATGTATTTTTTAAATACTTTGCAACTACAAATATTATTCCATAGTTTTGAAATGAGTTTCGGGACTTAACTGATGTTCTATCATGTAAAACACATGATTAGATGCAAAACGAAATCACGCTTTGAAATCGGATTTATCAGTATAATTACCTATCACTACCAGAAAATTAAAAAATCACAAACAAATAGCCTACAACTTACGACTCAAATCTCAAACTCAAGTGACAAATTTACGAACCTATTATCTTATCTTGTACAGTATTGACATTGGGTTGTCATTAAGGGTAATAGAAAGTTAGAAAATATGTGATTTTAGTCAGCGATCGCTGAGAGTCAAATAATAAACTCAATAAAAATATTAAAGTTACTTTTATGAATATGAAGTATATAGTTTTGAAATAACATATTAAACATCACATAATCTGTGACAAACTTGGAATGTTCATATTAATGAAATTGAGGTTTTTATTTAATCCGTGTTACTTTTATCTATTAATTTCTTAAGACATGTTTAATATAAAGGTATATATGCTAACTTAAACTAAAAATAAACAAACGAAATTGACAAATATTTATTTGATTGTTACAAAAAAGATAAAAAATATTATTCTTATATACAACTCAATATTTTCATGAAATCTTTAATACATCCTACATTTTTATGTATGTAATTATGTAAGGAATAAATATATAACATTACTCAATTTTTTATAGTATAGAAGTAGCAAACAAGCATGTAGTCTACCTCATGGTAAGTGGCTACTGTTAATGCCCATGGACATCTATAATCAACCCTAAGGAAGATCAAAGTCTCACCTAATGTTAGCCACATATACGTTACTATCCCTGAGGACTAAGATGGAATGCCTCGGAAAAGTATGTCTCCCTTAACACATCCTTCAGATCAGAAAACAACAGTGCATAACTGCTGTTATTAGGCAGAAATAGATGTGGCGGTGGTGCTTTCGGAGTCGACCCACAAAGAGTTCTACCACCTTCAATATTTATTAAAATATAAACAACTTCTGGTAATGCCGTTAAATTATTGAATATACTATGTTTTTTTAATGTCGTGTAAGATTTAAAATGCATCGTCTAGAACGGCTTTAATTTTACATAATGTTTGGTCTGTGGTTCTTATTACTCTGTAACGAGAACTAAACATATTAAGTAGCGCACATTTTTTTGTGATATATATGAAATCACAATATATGTGTACATGAGTTTCATAATTTTATTTACTTTTTGAACCAACATTACGTGAAACGGAATGAGACTGTGATTGTTCTAGAATAGGCATCGCCGTGCTGTCAGTGTCAATTTTTGTCCGCCGAGAGCGGAGTGAAGAAGTTGTTGAGAAATAGTGAAGTGCAGTGAACACGAGTGGTGTGATTTTGCGTAAAAAACATTCGTTGATACTAAAAACTGTGCGGAGTTTGTGTTAGTGACTGAAATGCCCCTTCGAGGTACATCTTTCGTAAGTAGACCTGTATTGTCACCCGATATGCGATTTCCACAATTCAGGTGCACATCATGCTTGCACGCTTTTAACGATTAATGCGGCATATTATGCAACTATTTGTGCATGTTGGCCGTCCATTCACATTGTTTACTAACTGGCTGCGCCGACAGGTTGAATCGCCTACGACTGCACCGATGATTTTCAGTTTTATTCGCTTGGTCGCTTCAGCTGCAACATATCATTGGCTCGTGTCCAAGTGTAGTATCCTTGACTGTGTAATAACTAGACATCGGATTATATGCACTAAATTTTTTCAAAATTGCACCGAATCATTTTGGTTTGATCTGGTTGTCTGGTGATGCAACGGTCTGATCTGGTGGTCTTCCACAGGACGGTTGATGCCTGCCAATAACACAAGTGCTCCCGAGTGCCTTCTAACCGCCTGTTTGTGAGGTCAGTTGAATTTTCCATGTGTCTATTTGTCTATTATGCATACATACAGTTCAAACTCTGTAATAAAACTTGGGGATGGAGCAATTTCTATAATAATTACCTGAAAGACAAGTGTCTATTTTTGATTTTAATCACATTCTCAGGGATATAATTTAGATTAAATTAAAAGAATTAAGTTTGATACTGTTTATTGGTTTGTGTAGTTTTAAATTTTATTGTCAGTTCCAATGCTTTAAAGAAGTCAGTAGTAGTTACAAACTAGTTGATTTTTAGAAAGAAAGTAAGATGATACTCATAAAGAGTTTTGATTGTATGTATATTTGATGTGTATCCCATAAGATGCTGTTTATCCATTTAGGTCTGGTGTTGGTATATTTTGCCTTGGATGGGTGGTATTAAAACTAATTTTTCAATATGAATTTAAATGTAATAAACACGGCCAGATTTAGGGGAGTGCATCTGAGGTCCAGAGCTCTGTGGATTCCGTAAGAGAGGTTCCCCCTAGAGACACTAGACAATTCGGATAAAAATACTTTCAAATTTCAGAGTTGGCATCCTTTTTTTTGTTAATAAAAATATTTCCTGAGACAGTATGAAAATATTAAGAGGGTCGACTCTACACTTTAATTGCCCCTAGGCCTTCAGACCACTAAATTTGGCCCTGGTTATAAATAAGATAGGTATGTATATAAGATTGAGTTCTGGTTAGAGATACAATCAGATCAATTTATTTCAACAAACTAATAGAATCATTTTTGGCTGTCAAGGATTTTTCTTGTATTAACTATTCAGTGAGCTAAGTGGCTTAGAAATATTCAGAAAAGAATAAGGCATTATATTTTTGATATTATATGTATGGTATGATGTGTAATTATGATAAGAAAAACAGGTCATAGCACTTTCTATTAAATGTAAGATTTGTATATTAGTTTGTATCTCTCTATTTTGCAGGTCAATTTTAGCATGAAACATTTAATCCTATGAAATATGATACTTAATGAGTTCAAGCTATTATGCTTGCATGCTTATCAGCTATTAATAATCTTAAGTTTTAGTTAAAAGTTATAGTTTAAAAAGTAGAAGATCCTAGATTTAGAATTCCACAGAATTCTAAAAAAAAATTGGGCCACTTAGGTTCTCTGATTTCTGAAAATTTGCAGCCCGCTTAAGATGACTGATAGACATAAGTTCTTGAATTTAGATGTTTTTGGTATTTAGATTTGGAAGGGTCATTAAACTCCCCTCCCCATCAGACTGCTAGTGTTCTTATATTTACGTAATAGCACAATTGAGGCATACAAAGCAAACTGAATACCATAACGGCAAGGTGCTAACAAGTGCTAAAATGAAGTATGACATAGTGAATATGTCATCACTCATCATACTGATAATGAATCGTCCGGCTAGATTGTAATGATATAAATTATCTTTAAGGATAATTTAGTTCACCTAATGTGAACATTATGATAAACTTGTTTTAAATTAGTTGATGTATATTGTGTGCATTATAGTCATTTTTATTTTGTTATACTCATTTATATTTGTTCATATGCTTCAATGCAGACAGAATCTTACATTACATGTGTATGCATAATTTATGTTATTTGATGTTGTGTTTTCTATTCAAGACATTTTTTTAAGTTGATGGCACCACAGTTGCAGTAAAGCACTTAATATGCAGCAATTATTGAAGGGTGTCTAGTGCATTATGTGGTTCAACTATGCAGCACTAATATGGCATATTTTTTGTATGTGTCAGAAAAGGGCTAACATATGTGAGGTATTCCAATTTGTTTGTTTAGAGCAGTGCTCGGAAGCCACGGTGGAATGCGTCATTACATGTAAGAGACTATGTCCAATTGCGGCCCGCCATTTCTTCAGGTGGATGCTATGTGAGCCATGTTTCCAAAAGGTTGCCGAATGCTGTCTCTAGAGTACCAGCACACCTGTAACAGATTTCCAATCAATCTATATTTTTTATGGAAATCATGGACTAAATGTACCTACTTTTGCTACATATTAGTATTACAAAAGGCTTCTACTATTAATACTAGGTAACTAAAAAAAGGTTTTTCACTGAATGTCATAGTGGATTAATTACACATTCAAGTGTGAATTTTTTATGAAGAAACTTTCTAAGCAAAGTGAGTAGAGTAACATGAGTAAATATGTTTGTGCTTTAACCACATAAGAAGTAAAAACAGCATAGTCAACATTATAAGTAGCAGATTACAGTTACGCTGATGACTATACTTTTCAGAACAACTACATAATAACACATGAACAAATAATGATTTGCAAATTGACATTCACAAACAATTTCGCAAGTATTATGTCAATAATAATATTGTTTTTAATTTTTTTATAGGTTTAAAACATCTATGTGAGTATTATTCCATGGTGGCTTTATAGACTAGTGAGCTGCAATTATTTGTTATAGACGGTATTAATGGTAGTTATCTGATAAGATATGAGTATGATAACATACTAACAATCCATCCTATACTTAATTTTTAATTTCTCCTTTTTATTGCTTATTGATGTTGCTTAATAGCAATAGTATATAAAAATATATTAGCATGATAAACTTGGTATTAAAATAAGGTATTTTATTTTTTAGAAATGATAATATATGTGTTGTACAACTTTATGGTAGATATTTTTAACTTCTAAATATGTAAGTTTATTTATAATCTATTAATATTGATACTGGATGTGATTTGGTACATATTTTTAACTTGATTCCAAATGTTGGCAACATTATACAATTGTTATATCTAACTAATGTTATAAATGTGAAAGTTTGTGAGACATCCTCAACGTAATAGGTCGGGGAAAAAGTCTTTTCGCATTATAGTATGTATGAACTTGTAATAAAATTTCTTTGGCTATAGTATT
>DWLI01004633.1:0-10703 GCA_018249915.1 Cecropterus dorantes dorantes
TGGGCGGCAGTGACCACTTACCATCAGGTGGACTGCATGCTCGTTTGCTACTTCAATATTATAAAAAAAAAAAAAAATTTGACAACAAAAACATAAAATTAACCTGTCTCAGGGTCTCGGCCAGCGAGATTCGTAACCTCCAAAGGCTTCACGGTATACTCTTCAGGGAAATGAACTATTCTTCTATAACTTTTACCAAACCCAGGTTTCGGCTTCACAACATTAGGTTTACTAGCAAAGTTCACCACACTGGTACATATTGCTCTTCTACTTATTAACGTGGGTGTAATTGTTAGGCTCGCAAATAGCCTGTTTAAAGCCATTTTTTTAACCGAAAGCTCTATTATTGATATTAATACATAACCTAAAAATCACTTGCCTACTTAAATGTCAAATTGACAGTGTTGTCTGACCTCTGATAGAAAGACGTCTGCGTTGTCAGTTCAACAACAATGATATCGTCATTTGAAGTTTGAAAGTTTAATAAGTTTACTTAATATTTATAATACATCTTAATATATTATTTTTGGTAATCATTACTCTTTATTTATTTTATTTGTATTATTAGTTAAAGTTAAATAAAAACATATAAGATAGTTGTCACGAAGCTATGTTTAATGTTATCTTTTGCCTTCTTAGCGTCATTAAAAAAGAACGCAGAAGACGACCCCTAGCGGCAATTTTCTGATAAAAATATATCGTGAATGTGGCGTGTGTTGTTTGTAATATCGTGAGTCGTAAATAAAAATGCACTGAATGAACTAGTTAATGTAGTTATAAGTGTTCTTCATGTGTGTTAAAACGGTACTCTACCAAGGAGCCTTCTGTAAATAATAATATCTGGACGCTAAAAGTGATTTACTTTTGGTATTTTGTCATATGTTGCACGCCTGTCTTGGGGACTTGATGAGGACAAAAAAATAATCACTAATTCCGATGCTAAATTGATAATGCAGTAAGTTTTGTGTTGTTATTTCTCGATATTCATTGCAATGGTGGATAGTACGTACGAATTAACATCGGTTAGTGTCGATTTATGCATTCATAATGTGCAGGTTACTTGGTATTTCCCTGCGTACTATCCACGGCTTTTACTCGTATCTCGTAATCATTGGCGAGTGACGATTAATAACAAACAATTAGCAGATCTTCGGGTGCGTTCATTGCGCGCCAGTTATATATTTTCTGTGATGTTATTATAATGATATATTTTTTGTTACAGAAATAGACACAAGCAGTCTTCCGGCACGTTATTGCGCTTTCTCGTGACAATGCGGTGCCTTATGTGTAAATGTATTTACTAGATTAACTACTGTAGTCAACTTCTCATGATGGTCATTAGAGCTGGAGCGGAATAGAAGCATAATGAGTCACAATCTGGCTGGTATGCCCTCTTACAGGCTGCCCGGTCCAGGATTAGGACCTCCGGATTTCAAGCCACCCATGGACACACCCACTCCACCAGCCCCAGCACCGAGTAATCCAAAGAAACGTAGAAAAACATCAAATGCCAACAATGCCTTAACTCCTCAGCCTCCCCCGACTGCCCAAGACCTGCTGCCGCCCCCTTTAACCGGTTATGGTGATACTATTGTAGCTTCCAACCCTTTTGATGATTCTCCTTCTACAGTATCACATAATGGCCCTATGATGAGCCAAAACGGACCTATGATGAGTCAAAATGGTCCCATGGGGATGATGGGACCGATGCACAGTATGGGTGGCCCTCCTATGAGACACATGAGCCCTTTACCACATAACATGAGTCCGATGAGCCAGCAGATGCCTCCTAGAGGAGGAATAAGCCCTATGGGTAACATGAGTCCAATGGGGCATATGGGTGGTATGTCCCCGATGGGAGGTCCAAATATGGGAATGAGCAACCACAGTATAGGTCCAGGTATGGGTCCAACATCAAGATCAATGGGAAGTCCGATGAGTCCAATGAATTCAATGCCAATGGGTTCACCAATGTCATCAGGCCCTATGGGCAGTCCAATGAATATGGGATCTATGGCCGGCAGTCACATGAGCAACAGTCCCATGGGACCACCAATGCACAGTCCACTTGGAGCAGGATCTATGAACGGACCTATGAATGGCCCTATGGGTGGAGGAGGCCCTGGTATGAATGTTCCACGCATGAATGGGCCCATGGGTCCAAGTTGTTCAAATGGTTCAATGGGCCCCAGTAGTTCTATTATGTCACCGAGTCCAATGCAGAGTGGAGGAATGGGTCCTGGTCATTGTGGCCCTATGAGACATGGAAGTCCGATGGGTTCAGGGATGGGAAGTGGTCCAATGGGTGGAAATGGGCCTATGACATCTATGGGGCCTGGACCACCATATTCTGGGAGTCATATGGGTCATGGTGGTCCGATGGGCATGGGGGGAAGTGGTTCAATGGGCATGGGGCCTGGTCCGGGCAACATGGGCAGCTGTGGTCCATTGGCTGGGATGAGTGGAATGGCGATGGGAGGGCCAGGAGGGCAAGGAGTTGGGCCAATGAGCCAAGGAATGGGAATGTTCGGTCCCAAACCCATGCCAGTTAGTGCGGGAAAAGTTTACCCTCCCGACCAGCCAATGGTGTTTAACCCTCAAAATCCGAACGCACCCCCAATCTACCCCTGTGGGGTTTGCCACAAGGAAGTTCACGACAATGATCAAGCTATCCTCTGTGAATCTGGGTGCAACTTTTGGTTTCATAGGTAAGTTTAAAAGTTATTTCTTTATATTTTTAATTCATAAATCAAAGTTTAAAATTTCAAAGGAGTAAAAAATTAGGGGAAAAAGGTCCTTTTTCTATCATCATAATGATAAAAAATTTACAGCTTATCTTGTTTACCCTATTTGAAAATGTTAAATATAGCATTGTACCTCATATACAATATAAACTCTTATTCCAAAAAACATGACTAGGATTATCATAATATCTGTGAAATTCTCATTAAAATTGAGTGAGCCATTGTTATAATTAGCCTAGACTAGCTTTTCATAAAATCTTTCGTCAAAAATTTTAAAAGCAAGTTTCCATTTCTCTCTAAATAGAATATCTAAAAAGTAACAAAATGTTTGGTTTGTTTTATTACAGTAGATGTTATATTATCCAATTTATCTACTTAAATGTCTCAGTTTTTATAAGTTGTTGGGCTAACGTATGCAAATATGAATATGGAAATGAGCATTTTACATAGGTAATGACGTCATGGACAAATCTACATATTGTATGTGGTTCCAACATTTATAACGGAAGTCTGCTGAAAATTTCCAGTATTTACATAATAATTGTCTTGGTTATTTTATATTTCTTATGTATTTTTTTCCATAAATTTTTACCTTGAGTGTGCTATGTGCTAAGGTCTTATACCTTATTTATTCATAGCAGCATATAAGTTAAATGTTTATTTTTACCATTATATTTTAAACAATATTTCATTTTTAAAATACTAACTTAGCTTACTGTTCTGTGTAAAGTTGCTTACAGATATTCACGGTTGATATTGACCACTTACTATGGACTAAATGTTCATTTACTACTTCAATCTCATAAAAAAGCTCATGTTATTTTTTAGGATACAATGCAAAATAAATTGATGTATACTCTGTATATTTCCAGTAACTCAGAAAATATAATACATTTCAATAAAATTACACAGTAAAGTTTTTTAGAGATCTTTTAAATGCCGCTATTAACTTTTTCATACTTATTATGATAGCAAAATATTGCCTCTATGTTAAATGCACATTATGTAAAGCCCCGAGGTATCAATATAACTTTCTATCAACCACCACCTTTAAATACACTTATTATTAAAGAAAACAAAGACAAGTGTATGGTGTCATACGTCGTCAACCCAGTTATTGTGCTACTGCTGAGCACAGGTCTTCTCTAAGCATAGCACTACACTAGCTAAATTGGTAGAGGCTGAGAACATTTTTTTAGAATTTTTTCTCGTGTATAGGCTTCTTCCACTGTTTTCATTTACCGTTAAGCGGTGACAATTAATCTGTAATACATACATAATTTTAGAAAAAATCTGTGGTGGATTGGAGCCACGAACCTTCGATAGAGAGACCGAGTTTCAATCATTATGCTATTATTACCGGTGTTATAGTAGTATTATTTCTATTTCCAGGGGCTGCACCGGGTTAACGGAGCCAGCCTTCCAGCTACTGACCGCGGAAGTGTACGCGGAGTGGGTGTGTGACAAGTGCCTGCATTCAAAAAATATACCCCTCGTGAAGTTTAAACCGTAGCGTTGCGCCTTCGCCCAAACTCCTGTCAGTGAACTGTGAACTGTTCATTATTAAGTGATGTGCCGGATCTATGTATCATATTCGCGGATATCCGATGGAGGAAGATCCGTATGTATTCATTTTTAGCGGATTCAAAACGGATACCTATTTTCGGAATAATTTAGACATTGATTTTTAGTTTGAAATCTTAAACAAAAACTCAAGATGAAAGCAATGAAAATACCAACACGTATAATTAAAGTAAAACGGATCATTCGTTAACCATCGGTACAAAGTCTGCATCGTTGCCGGCTGACTATGAAAATTGTAATCCGTATCCGTATTTTTTTGGATCTAGATACGAATGTTCCGTATCCGCGGATACTGATTTTTTACCGGCACATCTTTTATTACTACTCATCACAAGTATTTATTTCACTTCCTCGTGGATTTAACATTGGTTATTTATTAAAATTGATTGGGTAAAAATTTGGTACGATCTCAAGAGTTAGACATTGTTGAAGATTGCAAACTTACTAACGTTTTGAAGTTCCACTGACTGAATGTGTGGACATTGGATTTTATGCATGTGCATACATAAAAAATGCTTCAAGCTATGATATAGTTAGTATAAAAATATTTTAATAATAACTAAAATATAAAAGGTTTCACATGAGTTCTAAAACTTTAAAGTATATTTTATTTTGGTCTTCTTTTTGGTCCTTGAAAACTGTTACTGTATCATGTACAGTTACATGTTACATGTAACTGTACTATCTGCAATGACCCATAAATTTGGACAATATCAATATAAAAATATATTATTGAGTTATATTATCGATACATACGCATATCAATGACTATAGCCCTGTATAGGGGAGTCCAAAAAAGTCGGTTAGTAGTATAAATTCTTTTCATTTTATCCTTTCAAAATATTTACTTTATCTCCGAAATTTGTTGACAAAGTGACTCTGAGAATTTGTTGACTCATAACTTAACATTTGCTAGTAATAATAAAGTATGTATTAATAATCAATTAAATCGGAGAATAATGAATCAAGGACTAATCTACTATTTTATAGTACACTTTTAAAGAATTTATCTTTACTGCTCAAATTTCATTTTAATGCACATAATCCGATGTCTGGTGAGAGATTACGATTAAAGGAATTAAGTCGCAGACAATTCCAAACTAGTCTGTTGTCAATATTATTAATTTATTTTAGTCTAAAATTAACCATGTTCCATCATAGTCTAAACTAAAAACGCGATTTTCAATGATGTGGGTGTGAAAACTGAAGGAATTATTATTATTTATGTTGTAGAAAGAAATCAATTTCTAATACAAAATGATTGTTTAAAGTATATTATTGCATTTTATGTATCAATTAAAGCAATGTATTGTGATGTTAACACTGGCTGTACACACAGTTATGTGAACTTAAAAACATAAAATTGAAATAATAAGCAATATTGTGGCCCGAAGTTTATATTCGAAGCCTGTTGTGCGTGTCGCTTTATAATCTGTTCATATTGTACATACGTTAGAATAGTGTTAAGTCTAAACTTCCGCCTTATAATAATGTGACCTATATGTACATTCGACTTATAATTTGAATGCTAAATGTAAAGATGTAAGGCCCTTTTACACTGCCAGCGATCGGGTCACGATTGTGCTTCGGATTGTGATACATTTCGGTCCTGCCGCATCGATTGGGTGCATTAGGTAAGTTGCGATCTATTATGTATATTGTGGCAAATAAAGCAATAATATTATTAAAATATATCATAATGAAATATTCGTTAAGACTAACGCACAAAGATACTTGCCGAACTATATAAGCTGTACTGATAATTATTTTGGATAGTTGTCTAGCAATGATTCAAGTTTTGGTTGTAATGTCTAGTTATACATACATAAAAACTAATGCGCCTAAACTATTTATAGTCGTGTAAAAGGGCTGTTCTCGAACACGCAACACGCTTTACGACTGGCCGCGACTTACGCAATATGTGCTTTATAAAGTAATACTGTGCTACGATATTGAGGCGCGTTACGAATGCAGCGAACGTAGGATTCGCTCGGAACGGATAATAATGTACTTATTATTTTGGTGCCCTAGTTTGCATGTAATAATATACACGTTATCTTTATGTAATTGTAAATACGATGAATCCATACGCTTTGTTAACTATAAGACGATGTGTTTGTCAATTTTTAATTTTTATTTGGTCATTTTTCTAGCGTAAGTCGTGTAAATAATCTTTTAGCTTTTAGTGTAATGAGATTATATGATGTGACGCCGCCGCTCCAGGTATGTTCGCGGTTGTGACTTAATTTGATTAGTAAGAAATGCCGCGCAGCTAATTACATGTAAGAACTTACTCTTATGGGCGTGGCCAAGATTCGAGGGGTATTAGAGACTAAGGAAATGTAAAAAAAATGTCAAACCCCAAAATTATATCAACAATTTATAGTTTCCATTTATATTTTAGATGCCAGTTTTATATTTTTGTCATACCTAATTCTGCCTTGGCCACGCTCATTTTCATTTTTCAATATATTTCATACGAAACGCGCTACTGGGAGTCGGCCACACAAATATTACGTTGAGTCTTCATTTACCATAAAGTCATAAATATATTTGTGAATAATGATCTATTACTATAAGGTATAAGTCTAATATGAGTGATCGCTTGCGTTCAATCGCACAAATTGATAAATGATAATAGGACACCGAAAGCGTTGTATCATATAATAATAATTTTTACGTTTTGTACATTTTTTATTTAGAAAATAGCATTAATAGATACAGCAATAAACAGTTTTTTTTTAATATTTTTTCCCTTTTCGACTTAGTCCGTGATGATTACCCAACAAATGAATAATTTTGATAATAATTATGTTCTCTTCTATAATTATATTTATGTACCAGTGTTTAATCTATTATTATTTATATCTCATTTGTTTTTTACATAATCAGAAGTGTACTTAAATTCTCTGCCATAAAATATAGCCAAATAAGATGATCTAAACCAGTAAACAATTACTTAATCAATGAAAATGATGAGATCCAATATAAGTATGATTTCTATTGAATAGATATTAGATTTTTAACTTAAACCAAGGGATTACATTATTTTAAGTGCCTAAGCAATTATACATATTTTATAATATAATATGATATAAATGTGTATCTGTAATATTCAATTTTGAGAAATGTATTTATAAATCAGCCATGACATTGTTATAAGAAATCAAACTTTAACGAACATTTTATTATGAAATTATATATTATATCAGTAATCGCAAGTTTTAGTGTTTACAAATATGATGTGTTTTGATTTGTTTAATTATGTCTTGAATATAACGAAGGATGTTGTAAAATATACAGATTGTTTTATATGGTCATGATGTGGATGTATTTTTTGTAAGACTGCGTTTAACCTATGGATACGAGGTCAAATTATGAGGCATAGACAAACACACCAATAGACTGCTAATACTAGACATATTTTGGTATACTTAAAACGTATTCTAAATTTTAAAAGTTTAGAAGATTAAATTTTGCTCATTTTCTGTCCTTAAGTCACGAAACTCATATTTGATATCTGTAACAGATGACTATTGACGAGAGTGGCTATTTAACATCAGTCACGCTGTTCTGTTTAAAGCTGCCTATAAAAATATGGATCTTACATATACAATATAGAGCCAAGTTTCGCGTGATATTGATTTTATTACATGCCACGCTTGTCTAAACCAATCTACTAACGCGGATTCTTGTGAAATTATCGCCGTCTATATTAGAGGTCTATATTTGGTTACTTCGTCTGTGGTTAAAAGGCTAATTCTACGAACAACGTTACTTAATAAACGGAAAATCGTTAATCCATTGAATACAATTACATTGTTGTAGTATTCAATATAATAATTGTAGTACAATTGCGTACAGAGACCACGCTAGGGTATCAAATGCTTTCACTTCTATCATGCAGTGAAAAAGTATACTTAAACGTGGTTAAGGGAAGAAACATTGCAAAAACATTTCTTATGAGAACCTCATAATTTGTACTTTTTTATTTTGGGCATGATTGTACATTACCTATTCTATGAAACGTGTAGTGGTTTCGTAGAATGCGTATTAGGGCTCCCATTTATTAATACAAAAAAGCCATATCGATAATTGCCCAACTAATCGATAATTTCTGAAAATACTTCGAGGATACCTTGCCACGCATATGCCTTAAATTCGCATATTAATGTACTAACCAATACGTTATCGATGGTAATATAATCACTACGACAGTAACAAAGTTTAGTAGAGTCTGACCGTTCATTTACAATCGCGATTTTAACTTGTAAACTTATGTCCATACAACTTAGTCGTCATATTATTCAGTGCATATTATGATTTTCTTGTTTCACATGAGTGCAAAGTAAAGAGATACTAAATAAAATATAAAAGCGTAATTTTTCATTCTTATTATTTTTATACGTTCATATGTAACATGCTGTATGATTTCTTAATAATAAAGATAAACGAGTCTTACAACTCTGGTATGATTTATGAAGGTAAATATAAAATTGCTTCGGTAATTGGTTTCTTGAGAGAATTTTTAATGATTTGTAAATATATTTAAAACTTAAATAATTGCTAAAACATTGTACAGTTACGGATATGTTAGAGAATTATGTAGGGTATGCGGCCATGAATGTAAGGATAACTAATGTCTTAGGAACATCACAATTATTTTTTAGGGATGTGCAAGATAGGTAACACATTGTTCGTTCAGTCAATCCGGTCACTTCGTTCAGTCTTGTCAAATGTCGTGTTTTGGTCAATTTAACCAAAGCGAAATTATGTTTAAAGATTTAAAGAAATAATCATATCGTATAGCCGTATAGCTGTTTCATATTGTCTGATATTGTTCTTCCTACTGCGTTCTGGTCAGGAGTGGTAAGCACACACATTTTTGTGTTTGTTAGATTACAGGTTGATTTATAGACGCCAATTTATTGGAAATAATCAAACTACTAAACAGTGCATGCATTCGGCAATTCGAATTTAACGATTTGAGATCGAGTTAGACTCAATTTACTAAACATACCGAAAAAAATCTTTGCTTTGTTCAATTCTTCTTATTGATAGCAGCAGTTTTGATAACTAATAAAGAAAATAATTTGTATAGACCGAATTTTGTGTTACCTATACTTGAACTCCTGATATGTACATTAATTTTACGTGCAAACCTAATGCGCTAATGTGAAAAGATGCGACGAAAAAATAGTTCCGTGTTTAATCTTCGGGAGTTAAAAGATGAATTCTTTTCTTGTCATCAATTATAAGAATAAATCCTTCAAACATTAAGACAATTTAATTCTGTCGCGTTTTCATACTAGCGCTCTAGTGTTGCTGTTTTATATTATACTTACGTCTTACATTACCTGCAACTGTTGTGAATGAAAGTAAGTTGTAATTCAAATATTATATGAAGTCAGATGGAACGACATCAGTGGTCTTAAATTTGTGCATAGTTTATTTTGTATTATGTGAATAATAACAAGCAATAATAAAATTGTTATTGAGGACTTTTTATTTCGTTTACAAATAATTGTTTTCCCTTATTTATTTTTAGTGGTAAGTTGATGATTAATGAATTATGCTTTAAATCTGTTTACTGAAATGAAAAGTAGAGGAAACTATAAAAAAATGGTTCAACGGTAACTGCTAACTGGCTTGAGGGTTTAATACAAAGCCCTAAGATCTTTGTGGGTTCATGTTGTCCTATGTTGTCTATAGGAACATGTAGATTGGCAAAAAAAATAGTTTTTAATAAGAAGAAAATAAAAAGTAAAGTACACTTATACAGATGATTCAAAAATTTAATTTAGAGGAGACTTGGATAAAGAACTTGATGACGAATAAAAGGCCTTCTATTACAGAAGAATACTTTGTCATTTTTTCCTAATTAGGAGGGGAGCGAGAAGGCGGTTTGAATTCTATTCCTGAAATTATACTCTCCCCCAAAGAAAAAATGTAACACTTAAATTCTATAGACGATTTTGATCAGCTACTAGGATACAGAAATGACGAATACTATTTAGTAGGTGAAATTGAACAGAAGAAAGTTTTACCAATACTCATATTTCACAAAGTACTCGCCGGAGGAAATAGAGGGCGCTGCATATCGTTAAGGTGATATCAGCACAGGATTAACTTTATGATTAAAATTGCAGGGTGCAATTCATCATCTTTACATACATGAAATGCTTGAAGTCTATGGTTCATACATCAGTGTCATGGACACACTCTTGGGATGAAACACAATCAGAACACACCTAGAAAAGAAATCTGAATTGATTAATCAGATATCTGGTTGATAAGGGATCGAACCCCACCAAGCGTCAGACCGATGTGTTGAGCACTCCGCTGGTCGTCAAACCGAAATTCGTGTATGTACCT
>DWLI01004634.1:0-10702 GCA_018249915.1 Cecropterus dorantes dorantes
ACGTAACTGAAATAGTTCGTATTGTGCATTTTAGTTAAGAAAAAGGAAAGCGTGTTTGTATTAAGTACCAATTTTTTACGGATTGTTATGCAAAACAAATATTAATTATTATTATTTAGTATGACTCCAGCATATTAAACAATAATCGTGCAACAGATATAAATGTAATATACAAAAAATTCGTCCCTTCCTCTAATTTTTCTATTCGCAAGCTTCACATTAATAAAAAATGTATGGCCTATGTGACTTCCATAAAACGAATTCAACGACACCTCAAACGTTAAAATCTGGTAAACCGTTTGGAATATAAAGTGTGTCAAAGCAATGTACATACGTACTCGAAAAACATTACTCTCCCTCTGACGCAGTCTGGTAAAAAAAAAACAATATGTGACTTGTACGAGCTATTTAGAAGACAATTCCTTTTAAACTCGTATAGAAAAACAAACGAACTGAAAACAATGCTGATCCAATAGATTCCGTACCTTTGTTTCAGCTTCAGTGGCACAAAAGGAAATCCAAAAATATTCTCTCCTAGATACAGGGATAAAAGGAAGGGGATAACGTAAATAGCTCTGTAAAGATTTAATAATTTTCTCATTATAAAGCAGATGCTGTATGTGTGCTGTGTAATTATTATATCAAATAAACACAAGTTATTAAGCAAACGCTTCTCCCAAACTGAGTTTATTTAGAGTCGGGATCTGTTACAAAGTGGTTAAATGTAAGTATCATTCAAGGCAGTTTTTAAAAACATTTCTTTTTAAGCCGTACATTTTGAAATGTTAATTTTACTTTTCAGGAAAAGTATGCTTTGCGGTGTCTCGGTCAAGGATGTCTCGGTTGAGCTCTCAAAAGGCTAAACAACAAGTGTTTTTCATGAAAAATTAAGGAGAGTACGATCTGCACGCTTCCAGGTGAGGGGTGACAGCGGCCCGGAACAAGGGGCGAGGAATTTTTCAAAAGTTGACATTTGTTGATGTCGTAAAATGTAACGCTATTGTATTTTTACGAGAGCCATCTTCCGAGGATGATAAGCATTTTAAACGAATGAAAAAAAAAGAGTTTAGATAGATTGTTCTACAAAATATCATAGTTTAATATTAGACTCAAAATAATCATTATTGTGTAATAATTAATGATTAAATATTAAATGTTTTTTTACAATCATATTAGTAGGTTACGTTCCTTCAGGTGGAAGAAGAGACATGAAGATTTATCCACGACAATAAAAAATAGCGTGCCACTTTATAATTAAAAAAATATATTCTATATGTGTATTCTTAACATATATCAGTGACCTCAGACTCTGTGCTCATCTTTTGACATAATAATCTCATGTTGCGATTTCTAGTGTCATACAGATACTTGGAGATGGCGTTACAAGCCTAAAAAAATATCCTTAGTTGACCAAACTAAGTAAAAAAATATCCCAATCCAAAGTACTGGAAAAACCATTTACATATATATTATAATAATAGCTTATTTAAAATTACATGACATGAAATTGTATATTTATCATTATGTTAGTTACTTTATTGCTGAATGAGAATGCTTTCGGTTGTAGCCCTATTACTTAATGCAATTGCAGAGAGAACTCTGAATAGCAAGTAGATGATAATTCTTGGGTCTCCAAATGTCACAGCGCTACTGTTATTGCAAAGTTTCTGGAACTCCACAGAGCAGCGCTTAGGTCATCGTAAAGTTCCGCTGGGGCTAAAATTGCCTGTCTAGATATCCAACCGTTCACTCAACACGAAAGGGGTTCAACAACTGAGTGGACAATAAATTGTCAATAACTTAAATTTCAGCATTTTACCACATTGTTCAACGTAAATTTTCGTTTAACCTGTGATGTTGCTGCACAAAATATAAAAGCAGGTTTTAGTTTAAAACACAATCCTCAAGTAATTGTGAGTAGTGTCGGTAGGTCTCCCCGCGGTCGGGCGGGCGGCGGCTGCTTGCAACGGGGAATAGATTCCTTTAGTCACATTTATGGCTAATATATTCATGAAACTTTCACAAAAATATTTCTCGGCGCGCTCGCGTCTGCTTTGTTATGAGTACGACATAGACAAAACACACACGCTTCTATCGAGCGGCTATTGAGACACGCTCTCCATGACATTTTAGCTGACAAATATGTTAGTGAAAATGGCTACATTATTCCCCGAATGTATTCAATAAGGCAAGTTATTGTTACGAATGTATAAAATGCCAAAAAATATATTTAAAGGCGTTAAAAATTATTTTTTCAATATATATGTTTTACTTGTGGTAAAATAAATCTATATACACTTAAAGAATTAGTGCAGTTCCTAAAGCATTAGTGCGAATTATGGTGTACTTAAAATATGATGTAAAAAGGAAACAATATTAAGGAAAATGAGATAAATATGAAGTAGAATGTAGAGCATGCAATTTGTTCTTTCATAGCGAATGTAGACCCTTTCCCAATTACAGTGAGAACATATTTACACTCGTACAAAATTAAGACTTCATTTATAGGTTCACTTTTGTATGAGGCGAGCATCTTAGTGCTCGGGAGCAGCAACGCATCTGTGATTGACTGTATGAAGTTGCTTACAGCTGATGTCAATGGGCGGAATAGAGCGCTTATGATCAGGTGGGCTGCATGATCGTTTGCTACTTCGATCTAAAAAAAGGCTAACATACGACGGCTTACACAAGGATGAATTAGTGTTTATAAATAACATAGATAATAAACTATTATTTATTGATTCTTAGTTTATTAAATCAAATGAAATATCTACAGTTTGTAGTTTGTACAGTACAGTGTAGGAATGAGCTACAAAATTAGAACGAACAGACTGCATGCTGAAGGCTGCAAGAAGGGGGCGCGCTACGCGTCAAGTAATTTCCGCCATTCGGTCAGTGGCTTCTTTTTATAATTCCGTACCTACGAAATGTTGTGCGAAAACGTTTTCTTTTTTCAACAAAAGAACACACTGGATGTACGGGCGGAGCATTTGAGAGCATTTTAGGTTGCACGTGCAGAAGTTATTTCCTATTAAAAAAGTAAATTCTCTAGCGTTGTAAAAGATTCGGGAATTGCAGCGAGTAGCCGAGCGAAATAAAATGGAAGGCGAATGCACGTGACGGAGCGAGGGCGCGCGGCGCACGCGACGCGCCGCGCAATTTCCGCTTCCCTGTCAGACGCGACGCCCGCGCCCGCTCGCCGCGCCGACAACCGCGCTGGGAACGACAAAACCGTAACGTCGGATTTGCACTGCTTTCTACTGCTGTTGTGTTCAAGTAAATTATGTCTCACGGGCCAATTACTGTACTGCGTTGTTCAGTTTGTTTTTTTCATTATTGCCTGTGTGAGATCGATAGTACATACGTGTAATAATATACTGTGAAGAGTTACTTTGTTTCCATATTTTATTTAAGAGATTAGTGTTGTAATTAGGGATTTCGTCTTCATCAAGTTGTATGCTAAATTTGTATGTAAATTATATATATTAATACCTAAGTCAAGTATCGCGCAGCTTTGAGAGAGTATATCTAAGTGCAATTTAATGATACGTTTAACTAGATAGGGTACACTGGAAAGGTCTTATCGAAAAAGTGCTGATTAGTATTCGAGGAAGAAGTAGATGTGATTATTTGATAAAAGCAGCGTGAAACTGATTACAAATACGCAAGCGGCACTCCTCGCATTACGACCCACAACACGATTTCAACATTAAGCCTATCTAACAGGAGTTCCATAACTGCCGTTACATGTATTAATCAAGAAATTGCCCAACATGAGTAATTAGTAACTAAAATGAAGTTTAATAATTGTCCAAACGCGAGTCGAATTTGTACATGGTGTTCCGTATCATAAAATTTTTATTTTTTATTTTTATTATAGCAGCTTTATAAATACATGCACTGTAAAAATTGTATGTGAAAAATATCGGTTAATCAATTTGTGACCTCTTCATTTTTTTTGATTATTAAATGTTGTTATAGTCGCAGTACATTCATTTTAATTCATTCATTAATTTTAATTGTTTTTTTTATTCTATTAAATGTTGTTATAGTTGCAATACAAACTCCGTGTAAGAATTTCTAGTATCTATGTGTTACGTTTCAGGAGGCTCTAAGTCTTGTGAGGACAGACAGAAAGCTGAGACTCAGTAATAACCATTCCGTTTTTACCCTTTAGAGTACGGAACCCTTAATACCCATTGATGTGATCCACTCAAAGCGTAATTTTTATTGTAAATGTTTATCCGTAGGTTGGTTAAAGATGTTCAAGCGGAAGGTCGTACACGCGAGTCCAGTGGCATTATTTATTAGGGTGTGCCCCTTTCTTGGCGCGCAAGGAATGGATTTAATAATTATGGGGCAAAGAAGCGAAGCGTGTGGGGTCTTGGCGGAAGGATAGAGTGGGGGCAGGGCGCGATTAAATCGCAGGCGTTTCGGCATGTAACAGGAAGTGGGTCAAGCGGCATCGCCCGAGCTATTTATTGCGTTTCCGACTAAATTGCAATCCAACACTTAAAAAAGCAATAACACCTGCGCAGCATTGGAATAATGGACGTATAATTCGGAACCTATCAAAATTTACAACGAGTTGCCGAAGGAAATTTCCTCATCAATATCATTTATATGTTACGCCTACGTCTCTGAACAGGTGCGGGTAATTTTCAAAGGTAAAGTTGGAAAAAGGGCCGATCCAGTCGTCGGTTTGACGAAGGCCCGTAGAGGGTTGAGAAAGGCATACCATTAAAACTTCTTTTTGTTTGATGGCGCCTGCCGTTCGGGCGGGCTAAGTCTTAGTCGCTCTGCAATTACAGACAAGGGTCTTTAAATGAACCGAGCTCTCGAGCACGGCGGCGCATCGCTTCGCACCCGAATGCGCCCTCTCCGCCGCCGCGCCGTTTCCACTCTCTGTTAATTTGATTTTAAACGATTATTTTGTCGTGCGCATATGTTAGCTAACTTAAAATATAGAATTCATCGTAAACCACCATAATTATCGAATAGAAATAGGAACGGTTCGTTTAGAAGGTGTGCCCACATGCATACATATACGCAATAATCTACATGTTAGTTTTCTAACGAATATCACCACCAGTATCATCGTTCACAGTATTGTTATTACCCATAGTCTCTGTTACGATTTAAAACGCGATACTCTTACATAAACTGAAGTATAAAAACGTACGATGATGTTCTTAGTCAAAGTATGGTTTCCAAATAAATTGTAATAAAAACTCCAACGTTCAGAACAGATGCCTTAAAAATATGTTAACACCTGCACGCTTCTCGTAGAATAAGTTAAATACTTATCGACTTGTAATATACGTTATCCAAGTTCTTTATTTTCGCTGTTGCGTCTGTTTGCACAGGCGGAATACAGGGGGGTATAGGGTGTAGAGGAAGGCGAGTAAAGAGCATTTTATCGTAGTCCTGCCCAACTAAATCTAAAACACCAGTTACTATCTTTAGTATTCTACTCGCAGTACCAGGGCTCCATACGGTTCAACAGTGTTTACGGGTAAACCAGCGGTCGAGTCTAGATGCCTATCTCAACTATATGCGCTACCGACTATCTCGACATTGATATACGCTCCATAGGTATTTTGGAAACCTCACTTGATGTATTTTTACACAATGAATGTTTACCTACTGCAAATTCCTCTCAGAAAAAGAGACGTCTACAAAAAAGATTTATTTTCATGTATTATTCATTCACGTGTCCTCGAACGTTTTCATTTCGACGTGATATTTTGGCAGTGCGATAATGATATTTGTCGTAAAAGCCGGTATCATATCTACAGTCGGTAGAAAAATAGATCCAAGAAAGATATTCAAGTTTCACCAAATTGAAAATGAGAGACTTTGAATGACTTTTATACTCCGAAATGTATGTAGATAGAGCAATGCTCTATTCGTGTTATTAACATAATATCTACTTATGCGAAAATACTTTCAGATTGTAACTCGGCTTAAGAAGCAACTTGGGCGGACTACTTTATTTTATCTCCGCAAGGAGCTCACGATTTAAATAGTCATTATTGACTTTTACTGACTACTTTCGGTATATTCCGTGAATAATAATAAATATTTATATGAGAAATTATAAAACGAGTCAAAAAAGGAAAAAGAAATGAACCGTATTTATTGCAGGCTAAAAGCACTTTGAATGTTATAAAAAGTTGAAGTAATCAGCGATCGAATAAATCGCGATTTATTTAAAAAAGCCGTATAATGAGTGATTGAAATAAAGCGGCGCGGCGCCACGAGCCGCTCTCAAAGGGCGCTAACGTGAATGGCCGACGAGAATCTTTGAGAGCGCGGCTCAAAATCATCCCGACACTAAAACTGATATTTCGATTCATTCTGCGGTTCACTTGAATCGCATGGGATTGTGATTAGCTCGTAAAGGGATTTGTTTGGCATTTATCTCAATTGAACTTTATTAGGCCGCTGAATACATTTGTATCATTAGAGCTTCATGATATACGAATTTGTAAATTTACTCTGCTAGATTTTCATTTCAAAAGTCGTATGTACATTATTTTGAACGTACCGTCATCGTTTCGTATTTGACAGCTATATGATAATGTAAACGTGTAGGTTTTTAAACCTTGCGAATGGAATTGAACAAGGAATAGAAGCTCCAATACCTATCTAGGTAAAGATGTAGGTGTAAAGATGCAATCTACCATATCACTCTAGGTAAAGATGTAAAGGTATTCCTATAACTAAGTTGGGATACTTCAAACACTTGTGGGTAATGCTGAAGTGTGGGTGTCTAATAAAATTACGTTTCAAGTACTGCACCGTATTGGTTACGTTAGAACAAAGGCTAAATTAGAACTTGTAATTTAAAACACCTTTCTAACTAGAGCACGGTAAAGTAGCTAGCTATATATAGCAGAAATAGTTGAGGGGTTAGTTGTCGAACTATGGTCGTATTACTTTTAAAGTTGAACGTTCCACCTCAAGCCTGCATGAATGGTGGAATGGTGTCGACTCATTTTTTTCTCCATTACTATACGAATAGTTTAAATGGGAAATATAAAGTTAAACAAAATAGGGCGAAAGAGAGAGAAGACTAACTATGCGAAAAAATATCATGAATATATTTTGAAATAGGCCATTCATGATTTTCGCGGTTTTACACGGGTGCTCGATTACTTTTATATTTATTTTCCAAGTTTCAAATAGCTTTCGATTTATTGGTGATTGTATAGCAATCACTCTATTCGATTGGACCGATATACTATACCTACTATATTTCGCTGTTGGACAACATGTGGAAAAATAATAAATGTGCATTAACGAAAATTTTACCTGAAATAAATGTATAAAATTGTACTTTCTATGTTTAAATTTAAAACTTACGTTTGCGGTTAGATTGAATGGTTTTATTTGATTAAGAACACCTCTATCTAAGGTTTTGAGTTCATAATATTATTATTCTTCATTTAGAGTAATTACATGCATTAGTCCAAATGAACAATTGTAAAAAAAAAATGTTAATATTGTCTATCATTGTCGCTTATTTCTCGAATTGTATTCATTGTGATGTACGTTACAGATATATAAAATAAGTTATTATTATTTTTAATTATTGATATGGACCTCTGTATTCAATTATACTCATGTATCTTTGTTTATATTGTCTGAAATAAATGATTATTATTATTATTATTATTATATTACCGTTTTCATACGATTATAATTTAGGATATTTGCGGCTTTCCCCCACAACATCAAGCAATTTAGAACGCAGCAAGTAATGCATTCAAATCCACCTTCGATAAATTAAACGCGTCATCTTTGGTCATCGTCAGAACCATTTCGCTTCACCCGGCTACGAGTAAGGCAAGTTAACGATAAGACAAGCGCTCCAGGCACTTTGTCCGTCTTTGTCGCCCTATGTGATTCCTGCTTAATTATATTAAGGCTTTCGTTGCGACAAAGCCACCCTCAGAGCAAAGCCCAGGGCTCTAGTTACGGAGCTGGTTAATAAAGCAATGTGGTTTTCTTCGTAAATTTCACAAATATAAGCACCTAGTTTTTGTTTGTTTAAACTAACGGTTAAAATATGTTCCTTACGACTTCGTAAGGAACATAATATAATCGTTAGTGACTTCATTGTAATAGAAATAAATCTTTCTTCATATGTTGATTTCGTGATTATATATACAATAAATTTTAAGAACCACATTTTTTTGTTTGTCCGTAACTCGAACTTGGATTTTTCGGAATAGGCGCAACGTATAACCAGCAAAGTCGATACTTTTATTTGTCGCGTTCCTTCTTTAAATAGGCCAGAGATCCGAATTTGCAATTGGAACTGTACACAAAAAGCAAAACAACGCTTAGAAATAACGAGGCCGAAATAGTTATCTCGGCCATTGGATACTCGGCGAGATTAGTGCATAACGTGCGACGGCCTGTATTCGAAGATATTGATTCTGGAGGGCGGCCAAAAAAACCGGCAGCATGGCACGCGTCAACTGCCGCGCGCCGTAAACCCTTTCACGAATATTAAATTCTGTTTTGCCACTTCGCGACTCTACAACTTCCCGCAAAAACTACGAGTATCATCTGCTACGCTTAGGCGTTGCTTGTTCTTATTGCTGCAATAAAAAATCTTTTCTGAACACGATATTTTACAAAAAAGCTGCTGTAACGTTAAATACTTAACAACGAATTCTAAAACTACACATAGAGAATCGTTAAGTAAAATTACTTTTTACAATTAACAATTTAATCTTAAGGAGTTTTTCCTTATTGAATATACTTTCTATACTCGTAACTACTTATGAAAAAAAATAGTCATGAAATTATGTTATCTGCAAAAATAGTGCAAAGAGTGCGTTGGCCTGTGTGCGAAGATATTGATTCTGGAGTGTGGCCAACAAACACGCATCTGAAGCACGCGTCAACTTCCGATTCCTAAACCTTTTACGTAAATAAAATTCACTCGTCAACTAGTTTATTAGAGTCTTTTAAGAAAAATATAAGTCGCTTAATTTATGGCAATAAATTCGTCCAAATGATGGGCGATATTTGATGTACTAGATGTAACGAATTAATCGTTACCTAAAAATATATATATTTTTAATTTTCCTTCCCTTGAGCGAGACACTTGTCATTTCATTAAATGACAAGTGTCGCGCTTCATTTCTTAATTGGAAAATTTGAGCAGACGTGTGAACAAGTTATATTGCAATCAAATGAACACTAAGAGACATCTCATTTTTAAAATAATGACGCAAAAGCTATTTTTACCCGGCTTCGTCAGAAGGAGGGTAATGTTTTTCGAGCATTACAGATTGTGACATGGTTACACTTTACTGAGTAACGAGTGACATAGGCTATAGAACTTCAATTACACCTGGAAATATGTAAATGCCCCCCATTTAGGGGGAGGGGGGAAAGAGTCTATTCCATAAATATAAATAATATAATACTTTTATGTTACTGTTTTGACGAAAACCCAAAAAAAAAAACGTTAAATATTGATTTATTTTTAAATCAAAAAATAACGCTTTTGAACCATTGGGTTTTTTGTTTTAATTTTGTTGAAATGTTACTTGTTGTTTATTAGAAGTAGTAAAATGCATTGCACGGTATGACGTTTAGTTATGGTATTAATTCGAAAGTCTTATATAAAATAAGACATAAGAAATAAAAAAGTCTAGGAATAAGATATAAATATTGCTGCCATGCCCCTTTCACCCTTGAACGTGCAGATGTGCTGTGAACAACCTTTAAACAAATTATTATTATTTATGCTCAGATAGGTTTAATACGATTGTTGCTACAAGGTATGTTATACTGCACACAAATTTATGTTAATTTGTTCAGGTACAGCCCGTTATAATTCCAGTGCTGAGCAAGGGCCTCCTTCTGCACGAGTGAGATTAAGAAGGTACGATCTGCAACGTTGTTTCTTATTATTAAAAATGAAATGTACAAATATTTTTTAACTTCGATATATACGTTGCTTTGTGCATAAATAATAAGTTTTAATCTCTAGAATTACTTTAGAATTCCTTCGCATTACGTTTGTGTTATAGGTAAATACAGACACACTTAAGAAAAAAGACACACTTAATAAAGAAGCGTGTGCGTCGTTTTCTCAGCACAAAAAGCTTAAATTTTTTTAAGTATTTGATGCCTCAATAGATTATTTTAAGAAATTGTCTTAATGATGGTTGTGATATTATTGATTTGATCATGATACGAGTATGTGTGTGTGTAAAATAACGTTATTCGAGCAGACTAGCATCGCGCGTGACCGCTTTGACATCTTCAACATTGAATGTTTTAGATAAAATATTTGTTTAGATTGTGTCGGGAGTGTTTTGTCCCCAAATATTTTTTCTTATATTTTGTTTTGTTTCTATACCTACCACATGTACGTTATTGTTACTGATTATACTTCCACCTGACGGCTAGTGCTATAGTGTAAGATACTAATGCGTAAGATGATTCAACATAGAATACGATATTCATAGTCAAACCCTTAACTTTAATTGGAGGCGGCGATCAATATAGTACATATTTATATATTTGTATTGCTAACAATAATACGTATAGAGATATCGATACATATAGAGTAACTAATATTTTTGTATTTGTTTTCCTACAAGACTGTTTAGTGAATTAATGAAAGTTTGGATTAAACAATACTTTTAAATTCAATTTGAAATTAGTATTC
>DWLI01004635.1:0-10701 GCA_018249915.1 Cecropterus dorantes dorantes
TCTCAATCTGAGAGAAGACCCGTGCCAGCAGTGGCACAATACTGGGTTGACGGAATCTGTTCATATCAAAATTTACTTTATACCGTGATGGTAGAATAAGTATAGTTCTACCAGGTTTTGTACCACCGCCACACATATTTCTAGCGTGAAGCAGTTCCTGCGTTTCGGTGGAAGGGTGTGGTTGCCAGCTCACTTTTATACGAGGCGACCATCTTAGTCCTCGGGAGTGGCAACACATCTGTGAATGACTTCAGATAGAACCCCTGGTTTGTATGAAGTTGCTTACATATGTCCATGCGCGTCAGTTGCCATTTACAACCAGATGGACTGCATGCTCGTTTGCTACTTCAATTTTATAAAAAAATACAGTCATATAAATCTATATATACAAAAGGCTATTGCGACTGACTGACTTATGTATATATCAACGCTCACTACTATACCTATAAACATGAAATTTAGTACAGTACCCGTAGTACGAGTTTATCTTGTTTCCTCAAAACACTGTTTATGTTTTTGCTTATACATTGCAACGTACACTTCACGTTTTGGTTCTCGTTCTCGACCATACCTTGCAATTTACTTTAAAATGATGTACGAAAACATCACATGTAAGTGAGCTATAAGAAAGCATTTTTGGAAACTTTACTCCTAACCGGGTTTAATAGGGGTTGAAAGCTTGTCATTATATAAATGAAATGATCACACAAAGAGATGTAAAGGTGTATGGCAGATAACACGAGTATTGGCTATTCGCCGTCAGTATCGAGTCCGGTGGTTGCAGATCGTCTCTATTATCGTAATGACCGACGTTGGAGCAAATTGCCGCGACTAGAATTGATCGTTATTTGGCGCAATTGGTACTTGCTTATTTGAAACTACGTTCTTGGGAAGGTAAAAGACGTTCATTTACTCAGAAATATAAATGGTAAAGATTATAAAATAAAGATATTGTCAATATACACCTATCCAAATCGCTGTAGAGACTAAAGTACTAAATGTTACGCCATGTAATTTAAACAAAAGGTTCATTTTATTATGTAGATATTATCTAAGAAAGGATATTGCTATATTCCAATATAGATAGAGGTTTAATGTTTATATTGTCTGTTCGTGCATCAGCTAATAACCTAAAAATGCTATCAACAGTGTTAAAATCCCGAGTGTTCTTATTGATGTAGTACAAAGCAAGTTACTCGTATTCATTGGCAAAAAGGCCAGAAGTACAAAAGGCCAGAAGTTATGTCATAATATCATTGCATAGTAAGTTAATTATATGGCTTTTGAGAAATTATTTTAATTTAATATTATTTACGTAATTAGGTATTTACGTAAGGTTCCTGTGATATACCAAATGGATGTACATTCAGAAATACAAACCATAAAAGTTACACCGTTCTTAAGCACTTTTGAATATAAAGATCACGTAAGCAAACTAAACAGCTCTTAATAGAGGTATAAGATAAAACTTGGTAAATGGACAAAGTTGGATTAGATATAATAAAATTCTTTAGTATACCTAGACCCGTTTTGAGAACAAACTTACACCTTCAAAATACTCGTTATGATATAAACGTAAATAAATCCATTCGTGTTCGTGAATTATTTTTGTTAAAGTTGATGAATAATAATTGATGAAATAGCAAATATCATGTATCACTATAATCCAACGTTGATAAAATACTTGAATGGATGGAAAAGCGGATTTCGTAAGCATTACACAAATCCGATAAAAACGTACTTGTCACACGATCGACGAGCACACGCAGCGATAAAACTAGAATAAGTTAACGATCCTAAAATACTACAAATGAATGTAATGTGTATTTTATATAATATATAAATACTCATTTTAACTATACCAGTAATAAAGACTGTTAATGATTGTCAATGGTTGGCCGTTCTAAGATAATAAAAATTTTGTTAATAAGATTCTGTATAAATAGTTGTGATTACTCTTCTTTATCGTTTCTTCATTTCTGAAGGTCGTGTCCCTGAAAGTCCTGATTATCCGCTTCCATCTTGTCCGATTTTCACCCTCTTGCATATTGCTGGCTTACTTGCATATGAGGCGATCATCTTAGTCCTCGGGATCAGCAAAGCATCTGTGATTCGCTAATAGAATCCACGATCTCTATGAAGTTACTTAAAGATGACCATGAGCAGTGGTGACCACTTACCATCAAGTGAAATGCATGCTCGTTTGTTACTTCAATCTTATGATATTATCTATGCCTAAATAAAAGTAGATTTAATGCAAGTTTTGTAATTACATAAACGTCACAAAAGATACTTTAATGAAAATAATTAATTACTCTTATTAATACAGCTAGTACGAGTATGTTACCTTTCACAACCTCTCACAAATTACATTATTACATCATATTTTAAGACAACATATGACATTTTTTCACGCATAATGAAAGTCGCTCAGGGAATGAAATTAAATAATTGTCTAACATCCAGTAACTTGATTTAATAAAAACAATCTGTGTGCTAATGTTAATGTCTTTCAATCGTTATCATAAGTATTTCGATACTGCGTTAAAAATACATACACAAGAAATAAATACGTTATATGTACATATATAAAATAGCTTCGTGCAATGAATTAATGTATAAATTGTATTAATGCGTCTGAAGAAACATGTTACCAATAAAAGTCACTGACACAAATTCAAATCCACAACATTAATTAGGTAGTATTTCCTCATTGGACTCGCTACTTCATAAAACACGTCCCTTCGATAGCGAAAGTCGATGGAAAAATTTCCATACCGAAATGTCAACCACGACATTTGATCAAGTCTCGGTTTCAGAGTAAATGCAGAGTATAGAGCGAGTTTGTTCGGATACGAACAGTACGCAGAGCTTAGAACACCATCACTTTACGTGGTATAGAGCGAACAATCGTAATTAAGCTGTAATTGATATGCGTTTGCTAATTTGAATAATATTACATTTTACAAGTGTTTAGTAAAAAGCTAAGACATATGTATATGCCTCTGATTTGTACTAGCTGAAACTCTTTTTATATCTCCACATCTGGGGAAAGCCTAAAGAGTACTCCAATGCTAATGTATTGTTGAAGTGGGTAGTGGCTGACCCGTGTTACATTTTTTCAAACCTAGTCATAAAGTCTCCTATGAAATTTTGTCATTAGCGGTCACCTATCTAATTTTCAATCGCGCCCGACGAGTTGTAGGTCTGTTGAGATCTTCTCAATCATAAAGCACGCATAGCCAAGGGCTACACGCGCGGGATGGCATCGAATGATCGTACTCTATACTATTCATTACTCCGAGGTCAAGACGCTCGTTGCGAAAAACACGTCTTTATGCGAACATACAATTTATTCGCATTAATGTAATTAAGTTGGACGGCTGTATCGTCGGAAATTATTTATTGCAACCACTATCGTATTTATGTTCCGTCGGAACACGACTCGAACATCTGACGTATGTGCATGTTCTGTTATCGTTTGATCTGAATATCTAGTCCGATACGCTATCGAGATCTCGCTGTCACGTTTACTGCTTTGTGGGGAATAATTGTATTGATACTATTAAATATGATATCGTTATGTGAAGAGGTCTTCGTCGGATTTTTCATTTAATGGAAGTAGCAAACCAGTATGACGGATCTTAAGTGAATATTGATGGCGCTGGAAATCTGTTATCAAGTCAAAATAGGACATATAAGAAAGGCTTGGTCAGTCATGTTTTAATGCCTCTTGTATTCGTATATTAGCTTTATTGTAGAACCAATTACTTTAATTTTCTTAGAATATAAACAAAATACAAATTGGGAAATATCTTATAATTTTGATAATAATCCGGATTACGCTCAGACACATATTTCTTCATGATTCCTAAATGTACTTTAGTCAACACATCTTGTATTTAAATCTAGTAAGTGCTAGAAATTCTAGTTGAGATCCGTAACAGTTGCTACCGGCAAGAAATAAGCTAGAACGTTAGTTCGATTTGCATTACCACCCTCGATGTCAGTACCACATCGGTGCATCCTGTGCGGTGCTACGATCCACTTAAGCTCTACCTGTGTGACTACTAAAGCCTTAAGTAAAGACTCGAGGGGAATTAAAAAAATATTTCTGTACTTGAATGTTCTTTAGTAAAGTTTATTGCATACCATAATGATAACATTTACCACACTTATTTACTACCTGATAAGTGCACTTAAAACTGAAGTGATAACTGGTCTAGTGACAGCAGTGACCCACCTATCTGCACGTGTGTTGCATCATAAAAGTTTATATCTATGGATATGTGCCAGCAATTTTGTTTTCCGACTGTTCCAATGGTTATGACAATCGCAGCATTTTCAAATTTAAGCAATTTAGTGTGCTATTCTATTGTGGGTCATAAAGGAAATTGTGTTGATGGTTTTATTGACCATCCGGGTAGTAGTGTACCCTAATTCTGTTATGTACAGGGTTTCTAGTCCGATACTCGGCTATTACTCCGATTACCTATTTTGATTTTGGTTCTGAAAACCAAAGTGAAGAGTTACAGCTGGTTTTGGATGTGGACATTAGTTACTTTACTTGTCAAGTTAGTATAACAAGTCCTATACCTAGTAACTTGTATATAAAACGTTAATTTTTATTTTTAGTACTAAAAATACACGCTTTCTACACTCATAGCCCCGCACTAGGATTTTCTTCTATGTTGCGGATGCCATGGACATACAGACGAATACACAGACACCCAGACCCAGAACAGACATCTAAATTCATCATTCAGTCTGGCCGGGAATCGAATCCGGAACCCACTGCGCGTCAGACCGGTACGGTGACCGCTCCGCCACGCGGGTCGTGATTAGAAACACATTTGAGATTTTTGTCAGATAATACCTCTTTTCTATATGATTTTGGTTACAGATGTCCTCGGAAAGCCACTTACTATCGTGGACTGCTCGTTTGCTACTTCACCCTAATTAATAAGAGTAGACACACACATGATATCTCATGTGAGATACATATAAGACGTTACATATAATATTGTTGTTGACAATCCTCTCCACTCAGACTGGTCTTCGCGTGGAGTTTGCGATCTCGACAGCCATAAACTCGTAACGACTGCTATCGAATTCCAATTCCTAAGTACCTACTCGGGGTGCGCTTTGTTACTTGCTTATTTTACATTGTTATCGTCAAGATAGCCTGTCGTGAGTCCATCGAACTACAAGAAAATGTAACTTTACACAAAGAAGAAGTTTTATGGAATAAGTTGCCAAAAATCAAGTTGCCAAAAGTCAAGACTTCATAAATGTTGGAAAATTTTAATTGAAAAACAAACTCAGGTTTTTAGGTTAAAGTTAGCAATAGCATTAATATATATTCTGATGGAATTAGTAGATATTAGAGTTATAAATTTGAATGTTGCATTTTAGAAAAGTAAGCTTATATTATTCTAAAGCCGTTTCAAAGAAATATTTTCAAACTTTTATTGTACGTGGGAAGAACATAAATCCAAGGAATAAACAATAGGGTCGTATATGATGCGTTGAGGGCAGTAAAATATGCCATAAAACTGAAATTAAAGCGAAAGTGAACGCCATAAAAGGCATCAAACGTGTCTTAGTGCTGGAACTTCAAAATTAAAACGCGTAGGTGTTTTTAACCTGGGTAGTCGCCGAAACAGACATCCATGACCGTACCATGTACATCCCTACTATGTAGTTTAAAAGGCTTACACTTTAAAGTGAGCCTTTTGAGAGGCAATCCTTACTCGCATAAGCATTGATATGTCGTAAAGAAAACTCTTCGTAAATCGATATTAGAAATAAGTACTACAGCATGTTTCAGCGGTGCAGGCCTACTGTGTTCTGGATTAAATGCTTTTGTTTATCATATTCATTATGAAGACTTGTAATCGCTTATAGATGCGTCGCTATTCGGACACATTATAATACCATACTATCATGGCCAATTACGGCAAAGAATAATGTTTTATAAATTGTACTTACAGATAGAATTATGGATATACTCGTACACCTTGCTATACATACTTTCAGTCCGCTTATAAATCTGTAGGTATGTACTACCTGCTATCACCCCTATACCTATGAAATATATGAAAAGTGCCCCGTAACCAGAATTATGGCGTGTGATGAATAGGCCATTCAATTAATTTACTCGCTCATAAAGCGAACACGTCGCGGCCGGCGCTCATTATCGCGAAAATTCCAAGTTATTAACGAGCGCCGAATAATGAATCGACTGACAGTGTATTGCGAAAAATGGTCATTAACAGTTACAAAGGAAGCGTTAAATGAGGCGCTTTTTTGAAATTCGAGTACCAAATGAGCACGCTGCCCACTTCAGTATAAATGCAACTTTAAATGGGGAATGGATCTTACAAGAGGTCTTACAGATACATATACAGCAGTAAATTTACAATCTGATGAATGTTTTGTGTTTTTTCTCGAATAAAATAATCGAATATAACTATACTAATTCTAGCTTAGTCTTTAAATTTATATAAGAATAAAAGATAACACTTATGATTTACTTTATTAAGTTTTTTAATTTCTTTTGAATATGGAAAATATGATATAGAATGAAAAATGACATGTTATTAAAATTAATATTTTATTTTCAAAAACATACATAGCGCCGTAAGGTTTCCGAACAAGGGTTAACAACTATATTTTGAAATGAAATCATAATTATCTATTACTAGAGTGTAATCATTAGATGACAGACGGTAACTTAAGAGTTCATTTCAATAGTGTCGTACATTCTACTATTATAATAGCGTGCAATGTCAATTTAAAACACAATTCATGAATAATGTTACTATAAGTAAGATTACTGTTTTTATTTATGATTTAGATAAATAAAGAAAAAAATAGTTTTATTATTTATCTCCAAGACAACAATTTTAAGAAACAAAACAACTCTTCGTTTTCAAACTTATTATAATATGTGTGTGATCAAGTAACGACCCTACGTCAAACTGTACCGCACGGGTCAGCTAGCAGGTACTGACCTCGTGGAGATAAGACACGATACTATCAAATCTCTAGCGAGGAGCCTCCGTGGCCCGCGGTGCAGGTCCCGACCTGAATTACAATGAAAAAATAAGAAAAGGCCCAAAAAAAATGTAAAAGAATTAAAATTGTCAGAAAGGGGATAAATACCCGCGTTGCGGACTGATCCCATTCCTGACTGATAGTTCATGGTTATGGCAGAAAGGATTTCATTTTAGGTGTCATTTAAGTAAAATGTGCTAGCGCAATGGTTCTTTATGATATTTGAAACGAAATGAACGTTCATTTCAAATAAATTATTTGGTTTCTAGTTGCACATACCTAAAGGCAGTGTGTTGTCCGCTATAGACTTATAAACCTAGTGCGCACTGCATGCCCATTTACTTCTGTTACATGTTGAAACAAAAATCTCCAATATAAACCCAGTTTTTAATATAACAACAAAATACAATGTTTGTTATTTCCGAGTCTGAAACACGAGGATTATTGCGGTAAACGGTATAAACATTTCATTTTATTTTCAGCATGAAAGCGTTACACGGACTAGCGATAAAATTTCAGATCCAATTTTGTTCCGGGTTATAACCGCCAATTAAAGTGAGCTTGTTTAAAAACCATATATTCTTACACAAGGTTTCATTTAAATTTGCACGTGTTGTGTCGACTGCTGCTAAATACGTAGCAACTAAACTTGAAACCGAGATAAATCGACTGTTCATATTTGCTTTCTATAATATACTTCTATGTCATGAGAATAGTGTTGATACGTTCCGGTGTTATTCACATAAATTGTTTTGATGAACTTGAAGTAGCAAACGAACATGCATAGCATCTGATTGTAAATGGTTACTCCGTCCAGAGACTGTTGTAATAGACCTCAAAAATAGGATTGGACGAAGGCCACCTGCAAGTGCATTGCAATCCCAGATTTCTAAGTAGAAACATCTTGTGTAAATGTCTCCGTGTTATACTTTGAACCCAGGACCCAGTTTGCCACAAAATAACATCCACATATAAATGTGCATATGACCTCGCTCAATAATCGCTGAACGTGACCCCGCACCATTTGCATAAACTCCGCTAGTGTATACGAGAGAAATTGTATGCCAACATAAAATACAGATTACTCAGATTAGCTACATAAATTCACGCTTTTATCTCCTTTAACATTTTATTGCCTATAAAAAAGTTTAGGTGGAATCAAATGAGAAAATATTATGTGTCGGCTCCATACAGTTGCGTTACTCTGAAGGTCTTTGACACATCTGCCTACAACGCTTCTTATTTCTCTCTGCCAGATCCGGGAACCCTTCTTCAACACGGGGAGGTATGAAGCGTACTCCATCATTCCATCTATGTAGAGCAGCGCAATGCAGAGTGATGGAAAAAGTTACTGAGAAGTGACCAGTGTTGGATGTTTTCCAACAGCCCATAAGACCCCGGAGAAGGTTTAATGACTGCTATCCAAAGATAACAATCGGGACCTACAAATCGTGGCGCCCGAATCATGGAATCGTGTAGGAATTTTAGCCACTAGCGATCATTCATATATCTCCTATCCGCGGCGTCCTTAATTGTAGATCTATATAAGCCATGTCCATTTGCAGCTCGTAGATCATCATGGGCGTAGCAAGGTGGGTGTCCAACGACATTGGTGGGGGGAAAAAAATTATCGCCTAAGTCTAAATTTTTTCTGGGTTATGCTGAACGGGAGTAGACCTAGTTTGGTCAACAAAAAACAAAAAAGGACCGACCTTTTGTTTGAAGACGTTTATATTCTTGACTCTGGTAAAGGGTAAAGGGAATCCGAGTTCCCTACTCCCTTCCCTTGTATACGTCCAAGTCAATTATTTAGCATAGGTAGTACTTAAACTTATTCTTACCAAATCAGAGATGAACTTTTCCAAAGTGCATGTATCCGTATCTTTAATTAATCATACATGTGCAGTTCATGTTGATCACATTAATGGGACATTTCGGACTCAGTGCACTGAAACTGGATATTCCACCAACGTGTAGTGATTGTTATCTGATATCACAAAAATAATTTAAAAAGTTGAAGGTACTAAGAATTCTTCCGGTTCAACCGTGGAGGCACCACTCCACGCGTATTGCTTATGAATTTAAAAAGTAAATTCATATCTTCTTAGGAAATCCGATTAAGTTCTCGGAATGGCTGTAACTGTAAACAACGTTATTAAAGAATATTGTTCTATTTACACACATAATTGAACAGTAGTTATTATGAACATATTGGAAATTATGTATAAGAATTGATACCTATTTTATACGCAATCTAACATTTAAATATTTATGTAACCAAAACTATCACCACTTGTGTGCGGTATGTGTCGGTGTGTGTATATCTAAAATAAACCAAGTAAACCCACAACTACATTCGTTACCATAAAAAATACCCTTTTAAGGCAATATCGTGCACATTGCATAAAACCTTCCGAAAAAACGTAGAGAGCGGTTCTCGTTACATTCCTCGAGGCACGTAAGGACTTAATAGGCTGAATGGAGAATGTCTTTGCCGTTTTACTTTTAATGCACAACCGGCTGTACGGCTTTATTCCTTTGCCTTCCGAGCTGCAGTTTAAAAGAACTTTCCAACCCCGAACGAGAACTACGAATTTTGTTTTTGCCTTTTAGTTTTGCGTAAAAGTGAAAAATGCTTGGAATTAAACTTGTCTATTACAAACTTGTAGTAATAGTTGTAGCATGAAAGAAACTAAAAACTATTTAAGTTGAATTTATTTAGGAAAACAATAGAATTTGAAGAAAATTAGCGTGACGAATCCTACAGACCCAATAATTCTTAAAAAAAGGTCTCAGACGTGTGAGAAGTACTCGTATACCAATTCGCACTTGGCCAACCTAGTCCACATGAGAGAATGTAAGACTTTCTCTCTATATATTCTAGATATAGGCGATCAGAACTTTTAAAATTAAAGTAGTCATGTGTTACTACAATTTCAAATTAATTTATAATTAAATAAATATTAAGAATCGGTAAATGTGTACGGAACATCATGACACGGGTCGCATGACCGATATTATCAACTTTATTAAACTCAGAAGTGGACAAATAAATTTCCCATGGAATTTTTATCGTTCTCATTTCGTGATAGGCCGCGGGATTCCGTTAAAATATTGTTATTCTATCGGCGAGCGGCGGTCGCCAAAGCAAACATTTTCGCCGGAGAGTCCAATTTAGAAGTGTTTTCGAAGGTATGTTATTTTTAAATTAATTCTTAGTACTTTTTATAGTCTATAATTATTTCATCTTTTTATTTCTGCCTAATAAAAGCAGTGTTAGGCGTTGCTGTGTTTTGGTCTAAATGGTATAGTAAGGGAGACATTCCCGAGGCGTTTAAATTTAGTCCTCATTGGGTAGCAACGCGATCTCAGTGTGGCTTTGCGTGGCGGAGCGGTCACCATACCGGTCTGACGCGCAGTGGATTCTGGGTTCGATTCCCGGTCAGACAGACATTTGAATGATGAATTTAGATTTCTGTTCCAGGTCTGGGTGTTCGTGTATTCGTCTTTGTGTGTCTATGCCACCCGTGACACAAGACAAAATCCTTGTGCGCGGCTATGAGAGTAGAAAGCATGTTTTTCATTGTTTTCTGATCTTACCTGGAGTTGATTACATGAGTGGCAGTTACCTCTTACCATCAG
>DWLI01004636.1:0-10701 GCA_018249915.1 Cecropterus dorantes dorantes
TCCTCGCCTGAACTTGGCCGTGTGCCAAATAAGTGCTCACCGTTGAGAAAAAAAAATCGAATTAACTGCTATCCTTTTTCCTAAAAGTTAATGTAGCAATATAATTCTCTAAATTAACTGGTTCATAGATGTGGGAGACCGTAGTGAATATAACTATTTTTTTAAGCTATCGTTGCCGCCGTAACATTTTGTGTTATGTAATTTTGATGACTTGCGCAGCGAAAATTCTGTGATGCATAAATGGTTTCAAATTTGATTTTGGCCATAAATGCCTCCAATATTACATAAAAATAATGCAAGAAACGTACTGAAAGCTTTTAACGCTATAAAATTCACTGTAGCGAACTATCTACGTTTAAGAAACATTTAATCTACGAGAGATCTTAAAGTCTAGCAATTTGATACGTTTGTTAAATAAATAACATAAGAGTGTAGGTATTATGTTGTGCAGCGCCATTATTGTTCCAATGCTGGAACAAGACGTATTTCTCATGATAAGAATAATTTTGGTCAGCGGCCCTCTCCTTGCGGCCCGCTGATCTTCTTAGAACTTTTTCTTGCGTCCGTCATCCTTATTTGATAGATTTATTTTGATCGTCAAATTATCTTGGCAACCGTCCTTTTTCGTCGTCAAATTTCAGTGACTACTTCTAAATGTGGCTTGTCAATACCTCAGGTAGCTACTATGCGACTCGCATTTTTATAAACGTTTTCGAGCGCTGGCTTAGCCCATAGTTCACCACGTTTACGAAGTGCGTGTTGGTAAACTTTACACTAAGGAAACTTTTGGAACGCTTATCGCGCGTTGCGAAAAGGGGATAGACGGAAAAAATTAAGACCAAAAGTTGTAACGACACTTTTTGGTGTGCCTTACCCCAGCCAGAAAGTAGGACCTAGAGTGTTATGATTAGGGCATATAATTAGCGCTCAATCTGCTGTAAATGTGCGCCGAAAAGAAAAATGTGCATATTTTCGTTTTGAAAATAAACGGAAAAAACGATTCCTGCTAGGGTAACGGTGTTCCAGCAGGAAAATTCTAAACGAATTATCGGAGAGTAATAAATTGCGCATGAGCTTATACTTGTACATATTTGTGCGCTAAAAATATAATTTGCGCGTCTTCCGGTTTTCGAGATATTGAGTTTCCTGCTGCAGTAACGTTTTGCACAATTACGTAAAAGTTGCTGGGGTAACGCGCACCACTTCTTGCTATAGTGCGGCGTGCGCGTGTTTCTCTTTCAGTCTCGCTGTCTCTCTCTCATAGAAAGCAAGCCAGTTATTTTCCTTTCGTCTTTATATTTCGCATTGAACAGTGTGGTGTCGCGACGATTATTTTTATTGAGTCTATGCAGGTTTTTGTACATAATATATTATAAAAATAATTACAATAATGAATCCTGGCAGTGTTTTTATTACATTATATTTGTTAATAATAAAAATAAATAAAATTTTATTACAAGGAATTGTAACTAATTAATGGAAAGGAACTTCGTTCCACCCGGGTATCCCTTGACACCTCTCAAGTTTGTTTAAGTGCATAAGTTACTTTCACTACAATAATTTTGTTATTAATTTAATAGATTAACTTTAAGCCGCGGACTGACGCTACAGTCAGCTGGTTTGTATTAAAAACTTAATAACATTACAGGAGATATGCAAGAAAACATTTGAATTAATGACAGGAATCCTTTTATTTCTGTTCCTCCTGAATATACTTATTTTAATATAACAAAGTTGTTTATGCGGTAAAATTATCACAAATTAGGCTTTAATAATTTTCAAGTTGAATTTCAAAATAATAGTATTAAAAATATTAGTAATAACCCGTAATTGCTTCGTACTTCAGTTTTGTTCACAAATTGTGCGTTAATTTCTCACATCAATGTTTTTGCATATTGAATTGCAGATACTCTCTGTGTGATTTTATTGACATTTAAATTTAATTGTCATTACGGATTTCATTAACATTTAAATAGAATTGACCATCAATTTGTGGCAGTTCTATAAAATTATTTGTAAAAATATTACTAGTGAATTATTTTTAGTGATATTGCTAATATAATAAAAAAATACCGTTAAAAAAAAAATTAGTGGACTGTTAAAAAGGAATACTATAATTGTATGATATTTTTAAATTATCTGTTTTTTATCGCATTAAACAACAACGGTTGAATATAATTCAAAGGAATAAAATATAGTAGAACCTCTTTATTCGCCGTTCCGCTGAGAAAAGAAAAGAAAGAAGCAAAGCTGGCGCGTTAATAGAGGTCGCCGAATTTTTTTACTTGTACCGATTATATCCGAAAATATTTTTTTTTGCCACGAATACAAAAAAGTGACCATAACTTTATAACCCGCATATACTAAAAACGCGAATGCGAAAACCGAGAATAGTGCTTGCACTATTCACGACATGTATTGGTGTAATACGAGTATATGTATAGATATATGTATAATTTTATTAAAATCCATGTACTGTAAAAAAGTAATTACAATTTAAAATGGTGTTACATATTGTTGTATGGAATAGTGATCTGCCGGAGATCCGTTTCCGTATCCGCGGATATCCGAGGCTTGAGAAATTTGATTTGAAAAGTGATATCCGGGGCTTAAATTCATTATATACTAAATTCTAAATGTGAATGAAATAGTAATAAATTCCATGGTATTTATTAATATGAAATATATTGCTCATATTGCAAAAATCAATTATCTTAACATTATATGTTAGTACATATAATAACAGTGAACTTTGCAACGATAAAGAAAAATGTAAATAATTATTGTTTTAAGAAAACCTAATAAACTCGTACTAGATTCATAGGCAGAAACATGTTAATAAAGCAACTATCGCTTCAAGGACACGCGCATCAAGTAAGTAAATTTGTAAGAATTTATTTAATTGAGATCCGTATCTGTATCCGCGGATCTAAACGCCAATGATCCGTATTCATATCCGTATCCGCGGAATTATGATTTTAACGATCTGGCACATCTCTAGTATGGAATAAATGTGGAATCGGATGCTGCTTTTGTATCAATACTTGTACTTTGTTTGTTCGGAAACAAAAGAATTGCAAATCGTATTTTGCAGATCAACAAAATAAATAATGATTTTACTTCATTGCTGACATTGCATAATAAACCATAATAACAAACTAATTAAACATTTTATATTGATCTAATGTAAAATTTTGCCGCAATTACGCGCAAAATGGTAATAGGTGACAATATATTTTTAAATGAGTGTTATTATGTTGTCTGTGAGGACTCTCCTCACCTTTTAGACCTCCTTCTTTTAAAAGTTGGTTAAAAACCTTCGTAATTTTTCTATGATTTGAACGAACCCCAAAATATATCGTTTAATAGAAATATTTACACATACCTACTGATGTTTTTTCAGAGTTACAAGCAATAAACAGATGTTCAGAACATTTTTCTTAATAAATCTCTGACAAAAGCACACAAAATTGTAATAGAAAGGAAACAAGCCGCATCTGGTAAAATGAATAACTTCGAGCGATAGTTCCGGAAACGAGTAAATTGATTGATATAAAACTAGATTAATTCTGACTCTCCAGGAAAAAAATAATCAAAATGAATTCATATTATGTTATTTAAAATGGGTATGTTAGTGCACTGACATTCAAACGAAATATTATTAACAACTTTAACAACCAGCATCCCTACACTATCATGTTTTCTAGGCAATTAAAATTGTAAATGTTAACTAATATTTTTTAATACTCTTATTGCTTTATGTTTCACATATCATAATAATTTTGAGTTAATTCCATTTAAAAATTGAAATTATAAAGCATATTTATCTCCAATAACTTTCTCATACAGAAACAATTCACAAGTTTTTAAAAGTCCTTTGGCAAGGTTTCAAAGGGCCTTAGTCTTTTTGTAGCGTAATATTTTCTTGTGAGGTGATAGTAAATAAAAATTAGAAGGGTTAACTAAAATTATTTAGGAAAGCAGGTAGAGCCTGCCTTCCTGAATAATTTTAGTGCGAAGCCTTATGTGAGAACGTGTTCATCCCGTTAATTGTTTAGGCTTTTACGAGTTCGTTGCTCCCTACGTTCTGTGTCATGTTAAGAGATTAGCTTACTTTGTTGGAAGGAGTAAAGAAATTATTGAGTTTACTTGTACATGTTGGTGTTTAGCATTTCATTCTTAATTACCAATACAGTTAATTCTTTAATTACCAAAAAGCAGAAATAAAGAGCGTAAATTTAATGATATTAATCGTTCCATAGTCTTCATAAGCGATTTGTTTTTTGCGTAATTTATAAGCTTGCTCGGTTTTTCAATTGAAATTGCGAGTAACTTATTCCACGAGAACTGTTCTTTTAAGATAAGAAATTAACGTAGTATAATCTAACTCGACGAAAATTTTAACTAGATTCGTTATGGTTTGATTGAGTGACAAACATCAATCTATACTAACTTTTTTTTGATATGGAAGTAGCAAAAGAGCATGCAGCCCATCTGATGGTAAATGGCTACTTCCGCCCATGGACATCTGTAATCAACCCTAGGTAAGATCAAACTCTCATCTAAGGTTAGCCACGGATGCGTTGCTGCACCTGAGGACTAAAAAGGGAATGCCTCGGAAAGTATGTCTCCCTTACCACACCCTTCAGACCAGAACACAAAAGCGCATAACACTGCTGCTATTAGGCAGTAATAAGTGTGGTGGTGGTGCTTCTAGAGTCCAACCACAAAGATTTTACTACCACCTTCTAACACTTAATATCGTGAACATGCTTTCTTCGTTTCTTATAATGTTTCGAGTCCATATTACTTTTATCTCCGGGTTAACTATTACAGTATTTTTTAAATTTCTGTATTAATTCTTCGTTATAGTAATGTATATGCAACTTCTATCGTTTTCAAACTTCGACTCAATCATTCTTTTTTAAGTAGAAGGCATAAAGGCAAGATGGAAAATCTAAGTAAGTAAATTTGAATAAACTTTCCGACTACATTTTAAACATTTTTTTCTTCCGTGTTTGACTATCGGGTAATGCAAATCCAATAACGCCGCGGCGAGGGAATGCAGCGAGTCCCTCAATCTGTCGCCGTCGCGAACATCTGCGCATTACGTTACGCCGTTTCGTATTTCCAAGATTGATCTGCAAATCATTTCGAAATAGCCTGATAAGTTACATACAATTATATTTTGTATGATTTTAGGAAGCTGGTTTAATCCTGTAAGCTAGTGTTTTCGGTGATAACATGACGGCCGCATTAAATGGTGAATGTGGTCTTGTTGCTTTTACGATAACAGGGAAGACCCTGTTGGTGACAAATACTACAACTACAAACACTATTTGGAAAATATTAAATTAAACGAAACAATATACATTTTTTATTCATGTACTATTTATGACACAGTTTAATAACCTCCGTGTAGTAGGTTAGTAAACTTTTATAACACTGTAGTTATAAATTTAGTACAATATTATATTTCCCAATAATATGTACTGCGGAGAGCATGAGAATAAACCTTACAACTTAGGACTCAGAGCCGCTTGCGAGGATCTGTGAGGTGGGCACATATAAACCCTTAAGCTAAAGCACTAGGGCATATAGTTACATCGACTACGCTAAGGAATTACACTAATAGTCTACATAAAATGACACTGGTTTATAAAATAAAATAATTACAATAGGGTAACTTGCTAACAAAAGGTAGCTTTCTTTTACAACTGAGCTAAAGCTTCTGCTTTTATAACAATATACTAAAATAATAAGCTGGCTTTCTACTTTTATAATAGAGCAAAGACCCTTGGCATCGGAACACTTGGAACACCATGTGGCCACAACCTTACGGAAGTCCTACGGGTAGATAATGACAGGGAGTCCTATCGCACGTGTCACTCGTTACCTTGAAGAAAATAGTCAGGGGCATCACGTGGTCTGGACTAGACTGAAGGGACAGGCTAGTGAACACGCTACCACACCTGGAACCATACCACCCCCAAGTCATAACGACACTCCTAATAAATACCGGCCTTCCAGAACAAATGAAATGAACACTCACTAAAAGACTTCGGTGAGGCTTCGGCACTATTTTTAAAATAATTAAAAGTAAAACTTTTCGCGGCTTATAAATCAACAAATAAATTATAAATCCTGATCTCTATAACTTTTGTAGAATGTACATATATCCCAGTTCTTCGCAAAGCGGGGTAGGTCTCGGCCCTTTAGAATGCCGAGTAGGTCCGGACCTTTACAGTAAATTGCCGTTGTACGATATCCCCCAACAATATAATGCCAGGGACTGTCATGAAAGGGTAATTTAAGGAGGGTTGCGGAGAAAATTTTCTAGAGCGGTTGCGTATCACGCGACTCGAGCTGTGTACAGAGGTTGAATTAATTCTGATCGGAGTGCGGCGAGATTAACAAATATGTCCCATTAAATCCTGCTTGTAGGGTTTTGAGAGGTCGTTAGTGGACTATACGGTTTTTGCAGACGTGTCCAATCAAGTACCTATATACTGTCGTCAAGACATGTTACACTTCACAAATCAGAGTGTATTATGGAAGTGTAGTTCAACCGGGGAAGTACCATTGTCAAATTTCGGTGGAAGGGTGTGCTTTCCAGCTCACTGCTACATATCTGAGGGGACTATGGTCCTTGGGGTAGCAGCGCATCTATGATCGACTCCAGGTAGAACACCTGTCCTATATTAAGTTGCTTACAGATGTCCATCGGCGGTAGTATCCACTTTCCATCAGATGGACTGCATGCTCGTTTACTACTTTAGGCAAAAAAATAGTATGACGTTTATGAAGTTAAAGTATTAAATGACTAACTTGTGGTCAAATGTGCCAGATTTAGCTCGATCCGTAGCTCGGTCTCGTACATTAATTATGAATATTTTATTATTAAAATTTCTGAATTTAAGTTATTCTTTATCTTGTTATAGCGATACTAACAATAATGTAGAAAAAGTAAAAAAAAATCCTAAAATGTGATTAATATACAATCGTTTCGGAGTTGCGATTAATTCTCGTAAGTGGATTTTTTATTTTAAAGGACAGTCTCATAACAGTTCATGGGTCTAGATGTCATGATTCTGGTGAAATTTCCACGTTTGTCGGGAGAGAGAGGTGACATTTTTACGCGGTATGGTCAGCGGAGTTCAACACGGACATTGTGTTGTTGTCAACAGTGGCATCTGAAGAATGTCAGATAGTTCACGGGCAATAGTTGGTGCACGTAATGTACTCAGACATGAACAGTAGCGGTGAGCTCGGTTTTATATAACTTGAGGGTCAGAGCAACTGGAATGTTTGAAAGTTCCAGTAAGTGTCGTGTAGTCAACTGTAGCGAGGTAAAATAAGTGAAAAATCCCCATTGTCTACATTTAGTGATAATGCAATGGTACACATTTTAAAACGCAAGTTAAGCTCTATCAAATATAACACTTACCAAGTACCGTTCTTGGAGTTGGCAACCCTTGGTATAATGAAGCGTCGTTTAAGTTTATTCTACAGCCCATGATATTTACAAAGTGGTCTGTATGAAATTGTTTTAACGGTACCTATTTAAAAATCTTTATATGTACCTTTATATGAAATAATAAATAGGTAAATAGAAAGCGAGTTGGACTCTTTGTTCTACCTGTACATTTACATATTTATTTTAGGTTTTATTAGATATTTTGTTTGTTTGGTTTTATTTTTAAAACTTGAATTGCATGTATTGTAAATTTTTTTATATATATAATATTGAAGTAGCAAACGAGCATGCAGTCCAGCTGATGGTAAGTGGGCACTGCCGCCCACGGACATCTGTAACACATAGTTAAAGTTAACATATAAATCAAACTAATTTTACTGTATAAATAGGAAAATTCATTTTTATACCCTAAATATATGTTATGTATATATTAGTATGGTAAAGGAGTTGTGAGGATGCATGTATGTTTCATGTCTAAAGTACTTATCCGATATGCATGAAATTTGGTACACATACAGTTTATGACCAGGATAAACACATAGGATACTATTTATTTATAGATTACTGAAGTGGGTAAAATCTAGTATTATATAAGCTATCTTTTTTATAGTATGGAAGCAGCCCACCTAATGGTAAGTGGCTACTGCCGCCCATGGGCATCTGTAATCAACCCTAGGTAAGATCAATGTCTCACCTAAGGTTAGCCCAAGGGTGCATTGCTACCCCTTAGGACTAAGATGAAATGCCTCAAAAAGTATGTCTCCCTTACCACACCCTTCAGACCAGAACACAGCAGCGCATAACACTGCTGTTATTAGGCCGAAAAAGGTGTGGCGGTGATGCTTCCGGAGTTGATCCACAAAGAGTTCTACCACATTAAATAATACCTCCGACATAGTTATGCAGGGAAATCTAAGTAGCCGTACATGATATTCTTATTAAGGAGTATTTGAGCAAAACTACATTTACCCCAATTTACGTTCCTCTGAAGAACTAATTGCTTTTAGAGCGGAATTACTTTCATTAAGATACCCCTAATAACGGTCCGTTCATCTGGTACTCAAGTAAATTGATGTTTAAGTGAGTAAATTCAAATTATGTTTAATCGCTTCATTTTCAATTTTGAGAACATTTCAACATTTTGAGAAGTTATGACAATTTTATTAGGTACATTACATATACATCCATTAGCTTCTTGAGCGCCATTGCTAGGCAGAGACCTCTCCCTATTGAAGGTTTACGTTAATATGATGGTATGCGAATTAATGACCGCAGTGGGTGTTGATGTTATAAAGGAAGACGCTACTGCCCTGGGATCTTGTCTGGAGTAGGGATGTTATGGATATGAAATTACGGATCTGGATACGGATACGGATATGGGAATAAAAATATACCGGTTTCGGTTTTGGTAACGGATATTTAATTATTTCGGAGATTTTCGGACGTTTCGGTTACGGATTTTATATATTTAAGAAATCTTAAACGTTAAATACAATTAGGTTAAAATGTTATAATTTTTCTACGCTATCATTTGCAATTACATTCAGCCATATTTGTTATTATTATAGCTACCTAATCAATTTCGAGTTTTATTTACTAAAACTAAAAAAATGTCTCGAAACATATACGAATTCATCCGAAACATTTCTATCGTATACGGTTACGGTTACGGGTACTTTTTTGTTCGGATATCCGATAGTTTCGGTTATGGATACGAAGCTCCATAGCATCACTGGTCTGAAGTGCTACTATTAAAGACTGATACACGACACATTCTACATATAGATAAAAATATTTTCCACGGCGTCATGTTGTTGTGTAAATTTTGTTGTATAATATATACTAACCTAATATAAATTTCCCGTTTTAATAATTTTTAAACATCTTAATAGTATAATATAAATCAAGGTGTCGAAAGTATTAACGCTATAATTTAAACAATATGAAATGATATTATTAATATATTTATTTAATATATTCATATTTATATATATTATTAAATAATTTTAAATCAGATCTCCACGATATAAGCCTTATATAATTTAAGAATCGAATGATAAAAAGGCATCGATCTTTACAAAGGCATTGTTTTATCAACAGAAGTAATATAACACTTCTGAGGTAAATATTAGGCAGTATTGTCCTGTTTGGGATTGGTTACATCCAAAGGTATCTTTAATCTTTAATCTCTTTACATCAAATAAACGCTTGGATGCTCGTTTAGTGATTCCATAGCATAAATATAATTATTTTTTAAGTCGCCCAAAAAAATATATGTCGGCAACAGCTGTTTAATCATTAAAAGAGATGACGTCACTAGTACGCAAGTGCGTCGGACGATGATCTACCCCATCTACCTGCTATTTCTATAAAAAGGTGAGGCCTTGATCATCACGCTTTTGATTTAGATGCGTCTCGGTCCTAACCCTCACTATTATCATTTAGTAATTGATATATTTTTTTATCAGTAAGATATTCCCATCGTGATACTTCTGATGTCCGGCTTCGACCTTTTTCCAACATATATATTTCTGTGAAATTGAGCAAAAGCCTTTAAATAAATGTGGAAAATCGGAAAAGACATGCATGGAATAAGTTCTTAGTAATAGTTGATGACGTGAAAAAATCTTTCCGTGAACCAGAGGCCAGAAACCAAGAAAGGGCAGAACACTCGGAATTAAATCTCCAGAGTAAAGTGGCTGTAATAATTATCATTCATTCGCTTTATCTTAACCCCATGCCGGTAACGAATGGGACACATTAACTTTAATTAAAATGGTACCTTTGTTCCAAATTCTCAGATTTTTTCAAGCTTTACACAAATTGTATTACTTTACGAAATTAACGTTCCTAATTTTTAGTTAACCAGATTAGTTATTGAATATCGTATTTACGCGACCGTGTCAAATGGAGGGTAATATTTTTCGAACGTACGTATACGAAGGTACTTTTGTATTGCTATATGTCCATTTCTTTGGCACGCATTACAGTCCAAAGGGCTTGACGGATTGTGATATATGATGTATCATTAGATTCGTCTTAAGTCGTAGAGTGTGACATAGGCTATATTATATTTTTTAAAAGTGGCGCCTGCAAACAAGGGAAATGAAGCTAGTAAAGAGACCATCCTAAATAAATAATTTTAAGATATATATATGTCGGGGAAAACATCATTTCCAACGACATCGTCATTAGTGGTTAAGGGTTTTGTGGGCGTCATCGGG
>DWLI01004637.1:0-10701 GCA_018249915.1 Cecropterus dorantes dorantes
GAGGAAACCTACACATCCGAGATTTCTTTAAAAAGTTCTTAAAGGTGTGCAAAGTATTGGTAGTCTACCAATACCAGGTGGTAGAACCAGTGAAGTTCGACCTGTCTAGGTCGAACTTCACTGGTTCTACCACCTGGATTTTAGATAGAACACCTGTTCCTATATGGTTGGCAGTGACCACTCACCATCAGGTGGACAGCATGCTCGTTCGTTACTTCAATCATGTCAAAAGACCCTCCTACTGACGTGGTCGGGTAATTATAAACACACTACAAACAAAAATACCAGGAAAGGATGCTTGTCATAAAAAATGTTTAAATATTTGCCAATTATTGTGACAGATTAAATATTAAAAAATGAGTACAATTGATAAAGCCTTTAAAAGCGAATGTTTCATGATAATCTACATCTTGTCTCAATTTAAAAGCGGTTTTTAGGATTCCGTAGCGAAATGCAAGAATTGGAACCCTTATAGATTCGTCATGTGTGTCTGCCCGTCAAAGCTCATCTTACTTACAAGTGTGGGGTGTGTATAGAAAGGTCTTCAAAAATGACATTAAAGTTACGCCCTTTCAAAATGGTAAAATGTATTTCCCATCCCCCCTCTAACTTTTACACTAACAGTCAAAAATCTGGATAAAACATATGTTCAGGGAAACTTTTAACAAAATTGGTTCGAACAAGATACGGATGACAGTTTTTTGAGATATAGCACTTTTTCAAAAACCGAAAACACTTGTAATTCATACAAACACTATGAAAAACAAACTTATGTTGTTAGTTGGCAAAATGTTCTGATATAACTTTATTAACGATAATTCTACGGAACCCTTCGCCTGCGAGTCCGACTCGGACTTGGCCGGTTTTTGTATAAGTTGGAATATAAACTGGATTACGTGACATTGACCCTAACTGGGTCAATATAAATAAAAATAAAGCTATTTATTCGATCACTATATATTCCTCGCGGTTTTACGTAAATAAAGATAACGTTACTTTAAACTGGAATAAAATTTGAAAGAATTGATGAATTTTATTCCAATCTTATATTATAAAAAAATTCAATCAAATTGAGAACCTCCTCCGTTTTTGAAGTCGGTTAAAAGCAAAAGTTTTTTTAAGGATTTATGTGTGGTTGTTACTCTTTCAAAACCTGCTAGTCGGATCTCGCTGAAATTTGACGCACAGACAGTTTAGACTTGGGCATGACACATCGGAAACCCATTACCGTGATAAAACCGATGAGGGCAAAGCCTCAGGATTAGGCTAGTAAAGACTAATTATAACCTTCAAATACAAATTGTTTTCGACAGTTTAAATTAAATTCACATTGCTGAATTACATATAAACAAACATTATCCTAATATTATAAACACACAAACATATAGACATAGACAAAGATTGTAAAATTTATAGAAATATGTTTAATTACTTATTCTCAGACTTCCAAACACGCGGATCTTTCTATTTTCTTACAAATATGGATCGCTCGAAATAACTTTGAGATAAGGCCCAAGATAGATGGACCTTCCATTAGCCGTAAATAAAGTAACAACATTTCTATGCAACGTAGAAACGAAATTAGCATGTAATCCTCGTGATAATCATACCCTAACTTTTTATTTTTCAAATTTAGATCGTTCAATTTTACAATATTGTTCGTTGTGCAACATAGATAAGTGCATAATTATTATTTATTTTATTTAACTCCTAAGGGGACATTTTTTATATAAAATATTTCAATTGCCCTATGTTTCAAAGAACTGGAAAAATATTCAACGGATTGATTTTTTTTTACATAACCTAACAGTTTATACGAGAATATTCTTGATATATTTTATCGTTACGGATACCCCTTAACGATAAAATATATCACGTTTTAAAAGTAGGATTTTAGTAATCAGGGATAGCAACGCATTTGTGGTTAACCTTGGGTAAGACTTAAATCTTACGTAGCAGTAGATAAAAATCTTAACAAACCCAAAGCGGCAGTAGCCACTTACCATCAGGTGGGTTGCATGCTCGTTTGCTACTTCCATACTATAAAAAAATCTAGTGCCATAGCGAAACCCGACTAGGTTGAGCTAGTACGGTGTAAAAGCCTGTGGTATATTTGAATTTCAAATTAAATTTTATTTCCAATCCCCACCTAGGGCTTCTTAATAATATGATATCTGGCAAAACGCCAATTGAACGCAAAAAGGCAGACGCGGAAACAATTTTTAGTACAATTTCTTGTGACACTTTTACAAAATGGAAATAAATGAAAATAAATAAACAAAAATGACTGGAATATTACTTTTTTTATTTATTATGACCGCAATTATTTTCTAATATGCTTTTTGTTATGACCATGTAGGTGTATAGATGAAAGAGTTTAAAATTATGCCCAATTTTAATATCTACTAAACACTTATCTTCTTTATTCTATTTAGCTCCTCAGGGGAATATTTTTAAAAGAAATTCTTAGTGCTTACACACGTTAGATAAATAATTTCTATTAGAACAAAGAAGTAGCAAACAAATATGCAGTCCATCTGATAGTAAATGGCTACTGCCGCCCATAGATATGTGCAATCGACGGCAGATGATAAGTGTTACCTAAGGTTGACCGCAGACGCGTTGCTACTCTTAAGGGCTAAGTTTAAGTAACGCTTTGGATAATTATTTCTCTTTTACCACACCTTTTAAATCAGAACGCGAACTTTTTTTAGCAAATGTGTTGCACTGTTTGCTCTATTGGCCCTTACAACTTCACCGACCACAGAGTTTTTGCGGCGAACCCGACGCTCAGCTAAGAAGACTATGAGTTAGGTCCTCTTTGATGGATTTCTTGACATTCCTCCTTCGCTAAAGGGAAGGACGGTTATTGCGGGAATCTTAGCACCTTATGTTAAATAGGGATTGCTAATGACCCAATCCTGTGTGGTACGGAGAAAACAAACTACACTTAACATTGCTTTTATAAAGCAGAAATCGGTGTGGCGATCGGTGCCGCCGGAATGTCACCACAAAGAGTTAAAATAATTTATAATAGTTTATTTAAAACTGCATTAAGTTGACACGTAATCTATTATTATTCAACACATTATATCGATTACAGTATCAAATGTCGCTGTAATTATGTGCAATTAAATGCCTATTACGTAGAAACTAGTATTTGTTTTGACTAAGTTGTGATACATATGGGTCATCTCTAGAAATCAGTTCATGCAATTCCTGATAACATTTCAGTAATATATGTCTTTAGAACAACGTTATGAGTCACATAGTAACACGAAGATGATACATGATAAGCAATAAGTACCTGCTTATCATGTATCATCTTCGTGTTACTATGTACCTTTTTGGGGTTCCGTATCAAAATAGTAAAAACGGGACCCTGTCTGTCACCAGCCCGTATCTCATAGATCGTGATAGCTAGACAGTCGATTTTAGACAGATGATTTATTTCTGTTGCCGCTATGAAAACAAACAGTAGATAACACAGAATAACATAAATATTTAAGGGTCTCCCATTCAGCAAACGTCATTTGTTTTATAGATAATAGTACGGAACTGTCAGTGCGCGGACTCGCACTTGCCCGGTTTTCTACCATTGAGCATAAATTTGCAATATCTCGTGAAAGCGTCTTATAGCAGCCCTTGACACTTACTGATTAGATCTACGTGACAATAGTGCCTGAAACGAACTACGGTTTTTTACTAAATTAAGTTATACTGTACCTGAATCAATCTCCTTCCATTTAGGATGTGGGGAGCATATCCTCTCGCTGGTGTAGAACGGCGCTGACATCGTGGTGTGGTGAAGAGTGATATAGTAACTGCACTGCTGGTTACACCACTCCGGTGGTCGGATGTTGTAACCGACGATCTATGAATACATTAATAATTTATATAGAATTAGGGTTGCCAGATCATAATTTGATAAAGGAGGATTATCTGTAAAAAAGGACAGCATTTAAAATTAAACAAATTTTATTTGTTACTAACTGTGCTCCACGGTTTTACCCGCTAATACATAGAAAAAAAACAACAAAACAAACATAGCGTAATGTTATATAGCCTATAGCCTTTCTCGATAAATTTACTACTCAACACAAAAATAATTGTTCAATTCGAACCAGTAGTTCCGGAGATTAGCCCGTTCAACCAAACAAACTACTGCTTTATAATCTTAGTATAGGTTAAACTTAAAATAACACATAAAAGCCGGTCCAGACATTCCGTGAAATATATAACACTTTCAATGAATCGCGAAACGTAAACCAAATTCTTCGTGGACATGCACTTCAAAGTGTGAATATTAATGTATCATTATGTAATGTTAGCTAAAGTTCACGTTCAAGCTGCAACGGATCAACGTAGAAACAGGGATGATTGTTTGAATAACATTTGTAACATGAAGAATTAACACAAACTTATTAACTTGCATCAAGAAAAAATATGTTTACAACACAAAAGACCTGCAGAAACACATAAAAATGAAAACAACACTATACGAGGCAATATTGCTCTTTGGCTGAAGAGTAAGAGACGTAGAAGCTTATAAAACTAATAAGGGTTGCTCTTCATTAAATGAATAAAGAATTAAATACAAAAGTATCACAATCTTTCTATTCGACATGTTCAAACAACAATCAAGTTCATCCGAGTTCATCAATTCGCAACATTGACATACACGATGCATGTTGAGCTCATATGCCGGTCAGACTATTCGCGTAACATTACACAAGTCTAGACACGCCCTAAATCGAAATAAATTACGAGCATTTGTTGCATAAATATGTATAGAAAGTTTCAAAGTCTATAGGTATTGTACATGCTTTGTGACTACGTCAAAAGTAACAGACGGGTGTCATAAGATATAGATGTCTTTGAAAAGTCCGTCTATCTTTGAAAGTTGACGTTGATGTGAATAACACTCGAATCTTTGCCAAAGTTAACAACAAACGGCAATTAACATTATAACTGTTTCCTTGTTTATTTATTTACACCGAAACAAATTCCTTTTCGTCGCAATATGTGTCAGAGTTAGCGGCCTAAATAATTCATATTGTATTCACACAATATGACTTATTTAGATGGTTTGTTGTTTTTATTGCATATTATTTTTTTTAAATTGAATACAAAACAAAGTTGTATCATATTTATTATTTTTTTTAATCTACAAAGTGAAAAAATGAGATGTTTCGTCAATTGATCGAAAATATATTTTTTTTAAATAATAAAATAAATAATAATAAAAAAAACAGGTTTGTTATAATTATGTTTAATATGTGTACGGAACCGCGCATCTCAATAGGACATTTTTTATTATTTTAATGTATACAGGTAACTTAATATTAAAATATATAAAAAGCTTCACTTTGAAATGTTTCGATATCTTAACAAAGATTGTTCCGTCTCATTGCGAACGAAAGCGAAAACCTGAACACAAGTACCTATAGATCATGCCTAAAAGCTTCCTGCCTAGCCCATGGAGCTATGCGGGTCTCCAATTAATTTCTATAAAAGTATAGGCTATTCCAAACTATTAACGAAACAATTTCTGAACTCCAGATAAAGCTGCTCATTTCAATATGCTAAAATATAAATTATTTTTCACATACACTTACATAATAGACTCATCAGAGACAATTATGAATGCAATTAAGTTGATAAAATAGCCTTTAAATTAAAAACATCATCGTGATGACGCGAATTTCAATACATTAACATTTCCGACCAGCGAGAATAGGCAGCGGTCACAACATAATGGTCAATGCAATTTACTTAATTACTCACATCACAGGAACGTTATCAAGTGAATTAAAAATACGAACACATATTTAAATATAATATTAATAATATAAATTTAAAGATGGCGAGTACTTTCATGTCGCGTAGCGAAGCACGTGTAGATATTTCTGCTAGATTTACATAAGTGTATCAAGGTAATGTATAATTTGACCATTACGTTATTATTTTCACCTAATTTTATTTTAAATTATATTACTTCGGACATCGTTACATTTCTTCGGACTTCGAACCTCTAAAAATACGCGTAAATTTCGTGAACCCCGTGATGATATTCGCACGTGGTACAACCGGGAGGTGTGACGCTAATTAGACAAGTCATCGCCCGAAGACACTGACGTCATTGACATATGAAATACTAATGACCCTTATATTATTGTCATATAACTTTCGGTAATGATTTTTCTAACGGACGGCCAAAAAGGGAGTGTCTCAATCCAGAACTTTTGTTGAATTAACTTGTACTTATATTACAAGTGTATTGATCCCAATCATTAGGTACACTTCATTAAACAAGATCAAGATTGTTAAGCCGTTGAGTTTGGATACTTGATCTCTCCTGATGATACGAAGAATTGAGATAAAATTATAAATCATAATTTTCCGATTGGTAAATTCTCTTTAATAAACACAATTGTACAATACAATGATCGGTGTCAGTAATACATATTTGCATTTCCAGACATATCCTGTTTCTGTAAGCCAACACTGTTTTCTGAAACGTAACACAATGATGACTGGTTGTTTCAAATTGCAATGTAAAGATACTAAAGACTCCAAGTCTCCAACACACACTATTGTCATTGTCATGAGATATCACTGTAAGCTACTTACATAACAGTTTTATTTGGTTACACGAGTATACATAGTTTGCTTTTATTGTTTTGTCTAGATGTTACTTTTTGTGGTGTATTGGAACTGTAAAGTGGTTTACAAGAGTTTGAATCTAGTTAAAGATTCCGCAGAGAATAGAAACGTACTTTCTTGCAGTTGCAGAAACATATAATTTAAAAAAAATGGTGACATATAAAATGTATCACATACTTTTGTATGCATGCGCATTGAGATATCTTTTCTTAAAACAATAGGATAAGATGGATGTCGTTTTATTATTAATTCAATATTTATTATGTTTGAACTTCATTCCAATATAAATTTTAACAGACATCCATTAGTGCAACAGTTTTTCATTACAATTGTAGAGTTATTTGAGACGGCTCAAATCCAAACTTAATTCTGCTTTTTAGCAACTTACATCATGTTCGAGATATTTTAATCCATAGAACTTACTCTACAGAGGTAAGTAAATGTTGTGTAGTGATAAAAGTTGCAAGTCTTGTATCGGTTTGGTGTATAAGCTGGAGTTTGCAATTAACATTAGATTAACCTAGCCATTTACTACTATTAATATATAAAAATATATATTAATATACACGTGTATGTGGCTCGGCTAGGCCGTTCCGTGCCGACAAGCCGACGAGCTGAGCGGCCATGATTGTCTCGTTACGTTTTATTTTCAGCATCTGCCAATGAACTCCTGTCGCCTGAACTCCGTGCGTTAAAATACCTATATTTTTAAAGAGCAAACGATATTTAACTGAAACAACGTCACGAGCACATTTGCATTATATAAATAACGGAAATAGAGCAGTAGCACGAACAGTGTGTATTTTTGTATTATATATACTAGATAATGGCCGCTAACTTCGAACGCGCAGACTATAATACTAATTATTAACCCCTATCCAATCCCATAAGGGCTGGAATATTTTTAAAAATTCTTTCTTAGCGGGTGTCCACATCGTCTTTTGTCCGAATTTCGGCTTTAGTAGCTAATTTAGACCGCTATGTTTAGTGAAAAATGAGTATTATTTCACTTAAATCAATATAACAAAATACAAGTTTCTCTACCTGCTATTTCTATAGTTTTTACTTTTAATTATTTAAGAATAACCTACAAAAGCAAGCACGAATCAAATTAAAAAACAACATTTATTGTTAATTGTTGCGTGTAAATAAACAAATATTTTTTTTCGAAATAACAGGCAGATCCATATCTCATATTTACGTGAATATGGACCAGTAGAGCTAAAAATGTGAATATTATGTAAGATTATTGTGAAGCTGACCCGTGACTGAAATCGTCAGCTGCAAGAACAATTTACGAGAGTCTGACTGAAGTCTAATCGCAGCGATTTACGAGACTGGGCAATAAAATTGCTGTGATAATAAAAATCTTTTACAATCTTCGCGTGGATTACTCGTTGAATGACTTAGGGTTCCAAAAGACAAAATAAAAATCTCCTTGTTAAAAAAATATAGTTAAAAAAGCATTTTTTGTATACAGAGACGTTTAATGTGATTTCTTCCCGTATTGATAAATCGATTATATTTTTTCAAGTGAATCTATTGTTATACAATAGAAGTTACAATTCAAACTTTTTTCTAGCCAAAGACGAAGAAAAATTTCAATTCGTTACAATTGAATTCCTATCTTTTGATGCGATTGAATTGTTCTTTTGTACTGAGTCAAGCGTGCAAGTTTCTCAGGGTTTTAATAACCATTTAACATCAGGTAGACTAACATTGGCCCTATCGTGGTGAAATTCATATATCTGTTTTCATTAACTGAGATATCAAACAAAAACTTTAGTATAAGCTCTTGTTATTTCTGTAAACCGACTTAAACAGCAAAACTTGCAACTACGGATTAATATACTTATTTATTAGGAAACAAACGATCTAATTGAATACTTGAAACAATGTAGACTATTGAAAATTACAATCTATTTTGCATATTAACTTATCCGTTCGTTAGCTTTCGTATAATTAGCCCTTCATATGTAGTACTTTAATGATTAGATATAATAATTCCAAGTAATAGGAAAGGAAATGTGCTCAATTATGATTTACACAGGAAATATTAATTTGGAAACTTAATACGCTTTTCTAACTATTCTTAAAACATTCTTTTTTAGGGAAAACATATTTAAGCCTCTGTAGACATTGAGAAAGTCAGTTAATCTTGTACCAGTCAAAAGAAGTAAAATTCCTAGTGGCTTATTCGCTAAAAGTAACAAATTGATACTTGATTTTTTATTACGCTCATTATAAAATTTTATCACGACATGTAATTACATTATATACATCTAAGTGTAATTAAACTAAAAGCAACGCGTGCATTTCAGACGAAACTAATGTATTGTCAAAGTAACATCGTTAACCTAAAATTTTCTTTGGTTATGATATCAATCTTTTACCTGTCACGTTGCCTAGAAACTGTTACGCTGCAAGCAACCAGGTATTTTTACACCTACCTACTCTATATTTCTTAGCACGTTTTTTTTTTTTCGTAAAATTGTTACTAGACATTTTCTATAAAGTAATATAGGTAAAATTAAAAGGATTGAGCATTAAATTATATAACGCAAGTTGCTATCATGTCAAGTTCAAACAACGTTCATTATTAACGATCAATATTGTAACTGACCCAAAAAGAGGGTAAAATTTTCCGACTGTAGGAGTATCTGCCTAAAAGGTTTTGAGGCACAAGATGTATATCTGAAATATGTTTTTATCTCAGAAGTATTATGGGCACAATATGATTTTTTACACAGAATATTTTTTTACGCGCTCGAGATTTTGTGTATTTCTTTTTCAAATATCCTGAGTCTTAAAAATACAGAGTTACATTATACGCACCTACATATATAAGGCACGTTTAATACTGAACTCTCATTTTTTGTTTCTTTTTATAGCTTTTCGTGACACGATTTCGTTTATCAGTCATAAATTTTTTAATGCAAATAATTTATTGAACGATAAAACCGTTCATGCTCTGTGACACTAGATAATTTAAATGATCTGAAAAGATAGGAATGTAAATGCGGTCAATCTGTAAATTCGTGTACACTAGTAATATATTAAAACTAGTATTTTCGTTGTTAGAACTTGTCGAAATCATTACCTAGAAGCATTTGACTTCTTCTGGACCAGTGCGAAAAAGTACTTCTGCTAGTCCAGCGACGGCCATCAATGAGACATTAATATTAGTATTATCTTTAACTCTAACTCTGTCTGCTCTGTTATATATATTTATTCTTCTTTTAACAAAAAATCTGTATAACCCCATTTGTATTTGTTTTTGCCGTATTTCTTTTAGAATTTCACTATTATTTTTGGTTTATTCATGTAATTTATTTGTTTGATAATCTACTCCCAAACCTAACTTATTGCACCTCATCTATTCTTATATTTATTGTTACTTTAACTCCATACCGTAAGGAAGAATTCGTTCTTTAGCGATAAGACCGCCTTTTGCATTGTTCTCTAAATATTTATGTTTCTTTGTTATGTTTTATTTTTGGGTACAATAAAGAATATTATTTTTATTATTAATGGATTGAAATATACAAGTATATTGTAATAGAAGCTTGGCAAATTTGTCCCCGAGCCGGACACGCTCTGTATTACAGATGTTTAAATTCCACTCGAGCGGTTCCACGTTTTATCAAATCTGACAGAATCAGGCCGACTAGTATCTCAAACAAATGAAGATTTAGAGTGACAGTAGAATTTCTCCACGAATACATCCAAGTGACTGAGGTATGTCACTTTTTGACACTTACTAAAACATCTCAGGCATTTCGTATTACGCCTCATATTCATTATTGCAGTAAAATTACTGATGACGGAAAGGATGTTGTCATACGTATAATGATTTGGATGATGACGATGGCAATATGGTGAGCTTGTGTCGGCGCTTAGTCACTTGAACTAAAAACCCGACCACCCGCGTGACATAGGTGTCATAATACCGGTCTGACACGTAGGGGTGAACGTTTATTGAACACTCCACGAGCTATGTTTTTAAATAAAAATAAGTAGGAAGTTAGGAAAAAC
>DWLI01004638.1:0-10701 GCA_018249915.1 Cecropterus dorantes dorantes
TAGCGCGTTTCAGAATACGGTGACGTCATCTTGTTGATGAGTAGCGGGAGGTCGCCACGCCACGCCAAAATAAACGGTATTGGTACTTGCATGTACACAAAAATGGGTAATTAGATCATTAAATGCTAATTGCAGCGACATTTATTTAAGTCGTAATTAACGGTTAATATTATATTCATAAAACAGTTAAAAATAAAAAGTTTAATTTTATTAAATACCGACGTGTTTCTCTGAATAGTCTTTGATATTTAATTTTTAGCTTGTCACAAATATTGTGTAATAAGATTTATTTAACTATGCATTTGTAATATGAGGTCAAGCGACAAGCGAATGTCTCATGGCCTACAAGTAAGAACGCTTGTTGTTGTCACACCCATACCGAAGTGTGTTGGTGTATAGGCAGTGAATATATTATCGCCGACAATACGACAACATCTAAGTGTAATTTTAAAAACTACTACTAAACTAATTCCAAATGCGCGGATAAATATCGAGTTAATATAAGATTGTCAAGTGGTCAATAGAGTTTATTTATACGTATTAAGTACACTGAATTTAAACAAAGAGATCTATAAAGCATATTATGTCTGCTTTGCTTATTTTCAATTCCATTGAGTGAGTCCGTGATTCTTAGGGCGCGGGAGGAAAATAAATATTAAATTAATTACATTTAAAATAATAAAACATGTAAATTGATTGATTGGCCTAAAATGTATGAAACATACACTTGGAAAAAATTATGATAAATATCTGCTAAGAATTTTGTTTCGTTTAATTGTGTTTTATTAAAATTTAACATATTTCGTATTCGTAATACTGATGTTATTTTAAATATTAATTCAAAATCAACATGCACAAATTAAAAAGTGTAAGTTAAATTTTTGTTTATTTTTACACTTAGTAGGATTAAGTATTTTTGGTTTTGACAGTAGATGGCGTTGTACAAAATTACGTACTGTCTATAATTATGATCGTATGGGGCAATAATGTCTTTATATTGGCTTTCGGGCATTTATAAACAGTCAGTTATAATATTTTCTTACACTACCACCGGATCGGAACAAGACCTCACCTGAGCAGATTTGGCATGAAAGCGGGTTTGAAATTTTTACTTTGTATATTTTAGTCTTTGTTTTATATACAGCGAAGCCCATATGTGCTTTGTTGATCTCGTATTAAAGCTTTTGAATATTATTCAAATTGTATTTACAAGTCGCGCAGCAAATAATGATAATTTATGAATAGGCTCAAAAAGTAATGTTAGGAAATTAAAGTTTAGTATGAATAGTGTTTATTCTGAGTAAATTATATCTTATGATGAGATCAAACTGCCTGTGTATATATTTAATCTTCTCATAAACCGCGACCGTATGTGATCTTTAAAAAATACCGTCGAATTGAGAACCTTCTCTTTTGAAGTCAGTCAAAAAATCAGACCCAATATCAAAGATGGACATGCAGGTTTAAAAACTGATATGATTTTGATGCTATTTTCTGCAATTGACAGACGGTCGAGTAGATTTTTAGTATGTATTGTTGAGACATGGAAGAATCAAGTAATTACAAGATAAAAAAACTGTCGCGGGCGGAACGCTTATTCTATTAAAAATGCTAAATTAAAATATTTTCGAAACTTTTATCTGAAGAGCTATAGATTGTTTATATAGAGTTAGTGATAACTAATGTATTGTAATGTTCTTTAAAATCTCAATGTTTGATGTAAATTAAATTAATAATTTCACGTTAGTTGACGTAATAATATATTTAATAGAGTCTTGTTCGAATATTTTTGCGAATAAATAATATTTTTCCTAGAACATTTTTCAGCTATGCTTTGTTCTTTTCATATTGATCAGTATATTTTAAAATCTTATGTTTTTCTGTCTAAGTAACTGAACACACTTTTAGACATATTATATTAGCAATATGAGAATACATATCCATATTGCAATTAAAATGACAGCTGATTTTTTAGAGGGCGCTTAATGTCAGCCCTCATTGACGATGTTTTGTCCATAACACTGCATTAATATTCATATTGCTTTTGTATATTAATGGTTAGCGATTTCATTTAATTTTAATCTTTCTTTGGAATTCTTCTGTGCAATACGATATAAATATATTCATATTGCACTGTACGCCGCAGTAGTTTCTGTCTAGGATAGTATATTTTTGTATATATATGAATAGACGAAGTAAAATAGAAATTTCAGAAAAAAATATATTACATAAATATATATCTGTTGAAAACACTATTCTTGCTTTTTAAAATTACAACAAAATACCAAAATATACATCGATGGAAATGTTGATTATTTTATATATTGCATAATAACAGCTAGCGCACATAGAAACTGCTTCGAAGGTTCTTTTTAATTTAATGGCGTGCTTTTTTTTAAACTTATACACGAAAAGTTTAGACTTAAATACTCCATAACACCAAACACCTGAAAGCCATTTTGGAAAATATCTTTAAATATGAATATAAAATTTTGAAACAGTTTATATGTCCGTTAATTAATATATATTTCTAATATGTTTAAAGATTTTACAGGACAATTATTGTGAATCATTTGCTTTCCGTCCATTATGTTTCGTTATAACTTTTAAAAGTTTAAAAAATGATAAATGCATACTTAACACACGGTATTAATAATATTGCCAACTTACAAACTAATTTGCTTTTTAAAATCTAATTACGTTTGAAATCTACTTGGAAAAAAAATGTAATTTTTTATTCAAATTCTTATTCATAATTAATATTAATCTCATTTAGATTTAAGTTTGTTGAAGTGTGAGAACATAGAGTAATAATAATTTATTTATGTAAAAAGATATTGTGAATTAAAATATATGAAAAAGTGCCTGTTTTATTTACATTTTACTAGTTGACCCAAACGACCGGGAAGAGTGGCTCAAAATAGGATGGAATGGAAAAGGACCTTTGCTGACTGGATCTGCAAAAAATCAAAAAGCAAGATATTCTAGTCTATAAATAGACTTAATTTTATTTTAGTTAGGTTCTAAGTTTGTAAAATGTGGGCTAAATCTAAAAAAGGCTATATTATTATTATTATTATCAGCTGGCTCAAAAGATTTTGACCTGTTTTAAATATAAATTTTGAATTTTATGTAAATTTTGAATTCGTCGAATTTTTTATAAGTCTTCTGATAATCACAACGACGCCCAAAAAGGAATTAAGGAAATCGGTCCAGCCGTTCATCCGTGACGCTGTGATTACGGAAAATGTGATATCTTATGATTATTATTTATATAGATTATATGTTTTAATATGTAACAGGTACTCATGATATGCAGTTTTCATTTCTTTTTCCGATGTTTCGACCCAGTTACACGGACCGTGGTCACAGGGAAACTGCGGTGGCGGGGTAAAACTATTTACAAGCACTTGTAGATTTATGTATCTACCTTACATCTAGTTCAATTTTCTTTTTTAGGTTCCGTATAGCCGCTAGCCTTACGAACTAAATTTTAGTGTAAAATCATTTCATTATTGGTATATCATTAGATCAAAATTTTATAACCTTGTAATTTTAAAATAATTATTAGCTTATTCGACTGGTTATAATATAATATTCCTAACTTACAATTTAAGATCTATAATTTGAAAATTTCTAGGTAATAACGCAGTTTAAGCGCTCCCGTATTCTGGTCTGAATAGACGTTTACCCGATGCGTTCCGCCCTAAGCAATACATCTGTAGCCAGCACATATTTGGGGTTGATAACAGATGTTCTTGCGTCACATACCATCAGGTGGATGCATGACAATTTCTATATTAACATTTAAAGTGTAATAAAGAAATAAAACAGATTATGTTTAAACATTTATTTAACACAAAAAGCGACAATATATTTTATTAACATTCAACATATGTTTTGCTTACAGTTTTCTCTAGATTTTTTTAATAATATTATAATCGGCGGTATTTATAATTCAATTAATAACTTTGCATTTAAAACTTCACAAATATGTTAGTTTAAATAATTAGAGTTTTTATTTGCTTTGCAATGACGCAATATCAATATTATATTGCTTTTCGTAATATTGCAATATCAATATGTTCATGTCAAACATTTACCTTCAATGTACTATTTAAATGCAAAGTTACAATTAGAAAAAAAACGTTGTACCAGCAAACTCCATTTAAAAATTTACTATTAATCTAAAAATTGTTTCTATATGGTTCCTCCCGTCACAATTTTGAGCTTTATTTTTTTCTGCACATAAATATTTGTGTTGTTTGTTTTCAAGACGAAGTTGTATTTTTTAACAAACTTTTCTGAATCTCTAGATGTTACACGAAAATATTACAATAGGTTCAATTTCAACCACCCTCAATGATCAGACATTCCTACAATGCTTTATAGCATGACCTTAGCCACTGATTGCAGGATACGTAAAATCTTTTGTAGGAAATGTAAATTATTTAATAATACTAATTTGTGAAAAAAAATATTAAATTAATTTGAATCATCAGTGAATAAAGGCGTTAATGTTAAACCGACAGTAATTTGACTTTATAGTATTGTAACGATTTTTTTATTATGTAATATAATATATAAAGTATAATTCCATCTGTAGTGGCTATAATGTGCAGAATTGAACATGTATGACGGAAGGGATACCACAGTTAAAAATACACTTACATTCGAATGACTAGCAAACATTGTTTTATTAATTAGTAAATTATTGAAAGACAAATAATAATGAAGATTAGCACCGAGACAGAGATTATATATTATTCACAAAAAATGCATATACTTATGTTAATTACTAAAAAGGCAAGGAAAAGCGATTTGTTAAAAACAATTGCTTGTGCAAAACGATTACATATCTCTTCAATATATTTTTTAAATTTTAATCGTATATAAAGAGATTAAAGATGTGTCCATCATTTTTGTATAATGAAATAATTAATTTTAATGTGATTTATTTATAAAAAGTGCATATGTAATTTATGATTGTGGTGTTTCAAACGTTCAGTGCCAGCAACACGCCCTGCGTGTTCTTGTAAATTTTACCGCGGTGCCAGCAACACGCCAGGAGCGCTCATGTTGTTTTGTCAAATATATGTCGACATTTGGGAAGCTTTAGTAAAAATCATAATGGCATTGAACGTGTTAAGGTGTCATAACTAATATAAACTACCATATAGGTGCTTATTTCTAAATATTTAAAGGGATTTTGTCGAATATCACTACTACGATACCTTAAATATCGATAAATATCTACTAAAACGCTTGTTGTAGTTCATATTTAAGACTACAAAAACAGAGATTCCTATTTCATTCCAGCTTTATGTTTATTACTTGCTGACATCCAATATGTATATTTTAATTATTGTATACAAATTATCAATTAAATTTTCTTTAACATAATTATTTGAGCAAAATCTGTGTATAGTTTACAGATAATTAATTCTTGCGTGAGACTGTGAGTGTATAAATGATTGAATTTGTGACATATCATTTGCCATTTGAATAACACGTTTACATACATAACATCAGACAACGGCGACAATATGTGTGAAAAATTAAGGTATATACTAGGGCTGTACGAGTTAAGTTAGCTTAATTAGTCAGCTAAGGAAGTTAGCTTAATTAATTACCTAGTTGTAACGTTGTCTGGGGTAATTTACCCGCTTATTTAAACTACCATAGGTTATTAGCTAGCAACTTACCCGGCTAATCCAGCTTAGCTCAGGTAAGTTAACAGCTAACCGGCTATTTTTTTAAACTATTTAATTAATTATTATTCACAGACAGGTTAAAAATCCTTATCGATATTTTTCTTACAGCCAAAGCTTAGCCGGCTAAATTGTACAGCCCTAGTACGTACTTCATTACATCATATTTAATTTAAGAGAAGACTAAAAGAGAGCGAAAGAGAGCCGACCTCAAAATATCTTGAAACTTTGCCTAATAACGTAGTCTATGATCTAGCAAATTAAAGAGTGTCGATTACGTACTAGAAAAGGACAAACATAAAAGTTATATGCCTTTAATAACCGTGCCTTTAATAATAGTGCTTTACAGACTCCCCAAATCACTAATACAATTTTATTTTCCAAAAAATGCAAAGTTCGCATTAGAACTGCCGATAATAATATTTAAGTTAAATATTATTGGCAGATATGTAGTCCGTATTCATATTTTAGTCCTCACAGCACACGCATGAAAACAAATGATAACATTTTTATATTCGTTATAAAGCAAGCTAAGAATTTAAACTTATATCAAACAAATAAATAATAAACTATTAAAATAAAGTTAACAGTTTAATAATCTCACTATTTTAACAACCTGAGTTTTAACTTAACCTGGCAATCCGTTTAAAATAATAATCAATGTTGTAAAATTATTTGTAGTTTTCATATTTTTATTTAATAAAAAAATCATTATTAAATGAAATTGATTTGTGACTTTACACGTCTTACAGTTTTTTTTTTAGTTTTTTTGTGACCACGTGTAAATTATATATTTTTTGTAAAATATTACTATTCTATGCAGCAGTAGTTTTTTTTTTAAATTTTACTATTTTGAATCAGAAAGTACACACAATATATAACAGTAAAACCTAAAAACACAGAAAACAATGCAGGCAAAAGGCTAATCACATAATTATTATAATAGGATTTATGACAAAGCAAAAAAACATTTAAACAACTCTCTCAAGTTCTAATATTCTACACAGATCACTGATGCGGTTTACTTGAGAAAAAAAGTACTAATTTCTCGTCTGATTCATAATTAGGTTTCCATAATATAAACAACGAAGTCATCCGTGTAAAAAAATACACTTCAAATGGTACTTTCATATATATTTTTTTATTTATGATAATAGAAAAAATGTTAAATGATTTTGTGCGTATCAATAATTGTTTTGATTTAAGGCGATTATTATCACAATTATGACTACATAGTACTACGACAATTATCTGTTCATCTGTTGGTTTTTTACTATGTAGTAAGTATAAGCTTACTTATGTAAATTGAAATGTTATTCGTGAAATGTTATACAAAAAATACAAAAAAAAAATAAAGACATTTCATTTCAATTCATATTATTTCATTTCAATTATTCGATTTGCCATTCATTACTACATTAACAGCCGTATTTGTTATTTCAACTCTATATAGGTTTGTGTGGACAGCATATGTGTCGTAGTTGGCAACACACCAACAATATTAGCAAACAGATAACCGTAACACAAATAGAAACGAATATATTATTTTATTTGTCAAACGCATCGTATAGAATATTAGAACTTGAGAGAAATTACTAAAATATAATAATTTTAAATAACACTGGTGTGGTAATAGATCTAGTGTACAAATGAGATCTATATATTTGTGTATTCGTATCTAATACAAATATGGCATGACTTTGGCGAGTCAGTTTTCATTTAGACAGAGCTTTTCATTTCTTGCTTCACGCAAGTTTTGAACGCTTCCCAGCCTTCGTTCTTGGCGTACGACTGAAATAGATAGAGGACATATATTAATTACTTATTTTAATATGTTACGGGTATGATTCCATTTTTAGGTAAGTTAAAAAAATTGAATCCAATAAGTAGTATTCAAAATGGATGATACTTTAAATCCGCGATTGTGGGTAGGTTGAGGTGAGGTGTGTGATAGGTGTGTGTGTGAGTTGTGTGTGTGAGTGGTGTGTGTGTGTGAGTGGTGTGTGTGTGAGTGGTGTGTGTGTGAGTGGTGTGTGTGCGAGTGGTGTGTGTGTGAGTGGTGTGTGTGTGAGTGGTGTGTGTGTGTGTGAGTGGTGTGTGAGTGGTTAATGGGTACCTTAAACCCGCGATGCAGCCTGTCCTTCATGATAGCGATGAACTCCTTGTAGCTGAGCAAGCCGTCGCCATCCGCGTCGAAGATGGCGAACACGGTACGTACGAGGTGCGCCGACTGAGACACGCCCGTACAGATCTTCACCGCGCGGTGGAACTCGTCTGTTGAGGATGTTTTAGGTTATTTGAATAATAAAAAAAGAGTTATTTTGTTACGTTAAACTTGGTATGTAATATTATACGAAAAATCCTCTAGATCAAGTAAGTAGTAGTATTGTATAGAAGTGTCGTCTAATAATTTTAACTTTGCGATTACATTTCTACAATATTTAAAAAAATTTATAGTTTTGAGGACCAAACAAACACCCAAATTTCCCAATACGCCCCCGCTGGTCTCTCGTGGTCTCTCCAAATTGGTCTAAATGGATTGGTCTCTCCATGAGAGACCAATCCATTTAGACCAATTTGGAGTCTTAAAAAAAAGACTCAGAGGCATAGGTAGATGAAGACGTGCTTAAAATTTTGCGTTGCGTGTCATTAATGGCACTTGTGCCATTTATTCGCCATCTGCTCTAAATAAATGTGATCTCATATATATCCTGAAAATGCAATATACGAACTAAACAATTAAACACTAATAGATATTGAAAGAATATGATATTGAAAACATCCAAGGAATCATAAATTTTGACATTGAACGACCTAAAAGACACTGATTTTCATCTAATGACCAGGGAACATCAAAAAATATGTTAAACGACCAAGAACCTAAAACAAAAATGACCTAAAATACTTCGTATAACATAATTATAACACAATTCGAATACATTCAAGACACTTCGAACGCCAGTATAACATGCCTCTATCCTGCTTTTTGATTGTCATATAGTGACGACCCAGAAGTGCTATATTAAATGATCTCGATGACCTAAAAACACTAAATAAAAGAAATTAAGACCTAAAATAAAAGAAATTACCTCGAATAACATATAAAACACTTTGAATTAGATTGAATGTGCTGAAAACACTTGAAACACTTGAAAGCCTTTGAGTTCCTCTAACTGTCCTTACCTTTGGAGATGGGATGATCAGCGAGCGTGTACATCCTCATGGCGATGGTGAAGTCCTCCAGGTTGTTGAGGAACTGGCAGAAGGTCTTGAACTCCTCGAAGGTGATGCCGCGCTCGTCCCGCACGCGGTCCAGCAGCCTGTCCAGGTACATGTCGTACTCGTCCGTGTCCAGATACGTGTAGCGAAGGAGGATCTTAGCGAAGTCCACCTCGGAGATGGTTTCGTGACCTGGAATTTTAGGATCGAAGGGGGTAGAATTCTTTGAAGTTTGACTCTGGAACCACCATCGCCAAACGTATGCTCGATTAATGACGGCAGTTTTAAGCGTTGTTGTGTTCTGATCTGAAGGGCTTTGTCGCATGTGGTAAGGGCGATATGATTACACCTGTACAAACTTGGTTTTTAGGGATAGCAACGCATCTATGACGAACTTCTGGTAGGAGCTTGATTTTATCTGCGGTTACTAGAATTTTTCCAGTGCCTGGATGCCATGGAGTGTCTAGTCGTGAATCGAAACCGAAACTCTGCGAGACAGCCCCGTATGGTGATACCAACCACGAAGGTCGTGGCAAATCCAAAACGCATTCGTTGTACAGAGATTAAGAGCTCTTCTTGAAAACTAATGAACGTATTGAAACTGTCTCAATAGACGTACAGAGTTTTAGAGGTCTTCTTGAAATAAGATTATCAATACTCACCCTTTGAAAACTCATGAAACTCCAATTCCAGCACTTCTGTCTGCAAGTTCTCCATGAATTGTCTGAAGCCTTCGAATTTCAGATCGTTCGTCCCTTTCTTTCCGAAGAAATGCACCTGAAACAGAGAAGCTTTCAAATAAGTTTTGTTTGGGTCCATCTTGGGTCTGGTCGGGTTAGTAGTCAATCCGAAAAATTTGACGATATAGAGAAAAATATATATATGACGAATAGATAACCCGTTTTCATTGGGAAGTCGGTTAAATATCACAATTTTAATAATAACAATAAAATATGTACATTACATATATGATCTTGACAAAAAGAAAAATTAATATATGTAACGAACAGGTAACTGTTTTTTATTAACGTAAGAATTTTTAGATTTAAATATGTAAGGGGGTACTCACGATATGCGGGTTTAATTTTTTTATTGTCGATATTTTGACGAAATTAAATAGATCGTGGTTACGTTGAAACTTGATTTCAACTGAATGGTTTACAAGACCACGGTCCATGCAACGGCACCGAAATATCATCAGTAAAAAGTGCCCTTACAGCGACTTTTTTTGACCACTGTTTACGTTTGCGCGTATCATTGTAAAGGACATCGCAACTATAGAAAGGTATGGGCGAAAATTTATTGATAAATGTTTTTAGGGCTTGTACTAAGGGCCGAGATACAAAAGTTAAACCGGAAAGAAAGAAGTCATGGCATGTGTAATCTCTCAAATTCTCCTTTCTTTTACCTATGAAGAAACAGAAAAACTCATACACTAGTTTGTACATGCATACACATATTTACACACACACACACTCACACATGTGTACATACACGCACACGCACACATACACACACACGTACACGCACATCCATGCACTTGCACACTATATTCACGCGTACACACTTGTCACATGTTGTAATTAGATTATTCATAAAAACCTATATAAAATAATTAGTATTCATTGTCTGTGTGGAAGAGCGGGGTACCCAGTAATACAGGTCTATAACTTAGTACAGGGGCCCTTGCCACTAGTATTAAGAACTGTTTTTGAAATGAATAAAGAGATTTTTGTTTTTTTTTTTTTTTTTTGATGGCTGGAAAAGCAAT
>DWLI01004639.1:0-10699 GCA_018249915.1 Cecropterus dorantes dorantes
AACGTGGTCTTCTATAAAATCAAATTAATTTCTATTACCAAGAAAAGTTTTTGTAATGTGGTGGTTCAGTACATTGCGATTGGGGTATCGCAATCAGATCTATTCATAACGCGAAGTTCGCAGTTCGTTGGAAGGTTGTGGAGGCGATCATCTTTGATTTAGGGAACGGCAATGCATCTGTAATTGACATAGGTAGAAGCTCTATTCTATATGGACATAGTTACAGATTTTTATGGGCGGTACTGATCACTTACCATCAGATCCTGAAGGCTCACTTTTTCTTCAGTTAAAAAAAAAACTTGTTTAAAGTCACTAGAATAAAATTGTAAGTAACTATCAGGTAAGTCTCATAAAAACAATAAAAACATCTCTATTGCATGTTTCTCAAATTGAAGTTCTATAAAACATTTTATTTTTTAACCCGTAAATGCTTTATTACTCACGTTCATTTATTTCATTCTGATAAAAAGGTATAAGCCTTGACTCATCGCTCCCTGTTCACGTTGTATAGGGAGGATTATACGGGAAATGGAAACCTGCAGGTGCAGTTCTGGCAAAGTTTTTCGCTTTGTCGTTACGTTTATGACGACAGAGCCCGCTTCGCCACCGCACTACCTCAGTATGAAATATTCGAGCGCAAGTCTGCAAAATTCAAATATATGACGCAATAAACTTCGCACGACTTGATTCAATTCGAATATGCACATTACAAGGCTTAAGCAAATGAGTTGAGACGTAATTTATGACGATTGCATAAATAAGTCTAACTAATAGACGCTTGCAATATATCTAAGACTAATAGTTCGGATCAGGAAAATAATTTTATTTTACTTATGACTAATATATCATTCGCTGTATACATTCTTAAGATTGGTCATTAAAACTTGGTAATTTCTTTTACCGGTAATATGTCTTTAATCTTACAGTAAAAGAATCCTCCAAAATATCTAATAAAATATCCAGGTCTGTAGGTCAGGAATAAGTCTGTAGTGATCAGATAGTATGTTTCCATGTTCCCTGTTGTATATAAAGTTGCTTACATATATCTGGAGGTGGTAGTGATTACTTACCACGAGACGGACTGCATGCTCGTTTGCCATCCAACGTCAATCTTATAAAAAAGATCAAGGTCGTTCTAGTTAGGTCGGTATTTTTAGCGGTCTCAAAGTTTACACGAAAGACTATTGTATTATAATAGGTGATTGTGTCGATGCATGTTGAGTTATAACACGCAACGGTGCGTCCACTCAATTGCTCGCAGCGCTCGCGTGACCAGCAGTGCGTCTGAAATTTCCCACATCGCGAAATCGAGCCCGAATGTGAGCGCGTAATTGCTTATTTGCCTCATTTCAGATTCATTCGCGATCGGTGTCCGCGGCCCGGGTAAATATGACCAATATGAAATATTCCATCGGCCGCCGTGAGCGATCGACGGGTTATACGAGTGTTCGATTGATGTTGTTGAATGCGACTCAAAATTTGCATTTTTGTCGCCTCTCTGTTTATTGTAGCTGGACTATTTATACAATAACTGGTAGCATAAAATCGTTTGGAATAGTCAGATAAATATTTACAATTTCACTATTACAACATTAATTTATTAAGAGTATCATTATACGCAGTTGCGCACTTGTCGTCCTCATTGAGTAGTAATACTGATGTAAACGTTTGAGTTGGTCCTATATTTCCACAGGGTCCACAGTCCAGTCAGTGTACCAAGACCATTTGTTTCTTAAAAGGCAAAAAAAAATACGGCCACGAAACATTCAGTAATCTTCGATACAATTAGCAGCGATTTCGTGACCTTATAGGATTATTTTACTTCGTGGCCATATAAGATCGGACACATACATTTGTTATCAACGCTCGTCGCTTGGAGCGCCAAACGAATGACGCTTAAAGCTACCGTCTCGTGGCCCTCGGGTAAGGCACGTAGGTTTTAACGCAATGTAAATTCACCTCAGCATTACGGAAAGTGTTAATTAGTTCCTAAAAGCAGTCTTAAATACATGTATCTAGGCTATCACAACTTAACTTTGCATGGCGATGATGATTTTATTAAAATTTTAAGTTAATTTCGCATCGGTAAACTTCCCTACAGTAGCTGCGTCTGGCGTAATGACAGCGAATTGTTTGTGAGTTAAATTGTTTTAATTGTATTGCCATTGCAATATTTTACATCGCTTGAATAGAAGTTTTAGCGTTGTTATTCATGTCGGCAGTGAAGTGTTAAAATATTTTTGATGTTTTTTTCTAGTTGTAGTAAAAATATGCTAATGTACTAAAACATTTGTGTTTTAATTTGTCTGATCGATTAATACATATATTGTTTGTTATTTTGCAGGTAAGATCCTTGATTTTTTCTACGTTGCTTCAATAGTAAGTTATTCAATGGTAAGTTATTGCAGAGACTACTTTATGCAGAGAATAAACTCTTATTATTTGAAGCCAATACTTATATGGAGTATATAAATACTTTATATTAATAGTGGCTTCATATAATACTTTTCCAAATTGAAGAACACTTAAAACTATACAAGTGGTGGATAGTGTAAAAGTAGAAATGAATTCATAGAATGGTAATATTATATCCATTTTTAAGCAAAAATTTATAATTTTAGACTATATTTAGTTCTATTAAATTAAATAAAGTTTTTTTAGGATAGGGATATCAACGTTGAGCATGAACACATATGCGTTATCATGTTTAAAATGCAAGAAAAAGTTGTGCATGCATTATTTTCTACCTATGGACCGATTGTTTTTTTCCTTTAATATAAATTTAAATTTCATGTAATTATAAGCAAATAGCCGGTGTGAGTGTTCTGAGATAAGCCACACACCCATGCATATTAAAAAAAGATTAAAATGTAAAATAATAAAAAAACAGTTTTCAAGTTTTCGCAGTTGAAAGGAAAACTATTTTGATAAAATTGTTAAAAACTAGCAACGTATCTTTTCAAGTTGTAAATAGGATAGACAGGATGAGTCGTTTCATTTTATTGTGTGTAGGAAGGATTTTTTCCATTTCCAATTCAGTTTAACTACGTACGTGTATCGACGAGGTCGAGCTATGAAAAATGTTCAATGATTCTGCGTCCGAACCCACTCCGCTGGTGATCAACTGTTTGAGTTGCAGAGTGCAAAAAAAGTTTAGAGTCTACCAATTTATTCCGTTGCTTTTGCGGACTACGCTTGCGGTAGCATTATGTGAAATATGACGCATTTAATTTATATTGTTGCGTTAGTAAGGATAGATGTCTTCTTAATATATACGCTGGATAGCAATCTTGTTGTATCTCTGAAAATCTAACTTTACAGCAGAGGCAAAAATTCGTATCCTTCAAAATAGATGGGCTATTAGTAGTTAATATTTTACTTTGAATATTATATCTTATCTATCAGACCATTCTTAGATTAATGTAATTGATTTAATAATTATACGAATTTAAGTTATATAACTTATATTGTTGCATTAGTAAGGATAGATGTCTTCTTAATATATCGCTGGAAAATCTTGTTGTATCTCGAAAAATCTAACTTAACATCAGAGGCAAAAACTATTTAAAAATTCGTACCCTTTTAAATATATGGGCTATTAATAGATAATATTTTACTTTAAATATTATATCTTATCTATCAAACCATTCTTAGATTAGTGTAATTGATTTAATAATTATACGAATTTAAGTTATATAACTTAAATTCTTATTTTACGATTCAAACAAACTTGTCGTATAAGTTTGTTTTCCGGCGTCGATATGAGAAATGTAGGTCATAAGCTTTACTCAAATCATTACGTATTTTATATGATTCCACTTGTAGGTACATGTGTATAGGTGTCAAATGAGAAAGTTTTGTACCATAGTACATTAAATTTCACTCATATTTTAGAATTTTATGAGTATTTCTTAGGTTTACGAGTTTCCTTGTAATATGTGCCTTCACCGTTAAAGGAAGTGATAATGGATTCAATTTGTGACATAAGTATATGTTATCTGCCTATGGCTAGCTAACTACAGGATAGTCTTGACTTGATTTGACGTCTTCGTTGACCCATCACTGTCTCACTAAGCACGGGTCTCCTTTCATAGTGAAATGACTTTAGTTTATGGTCCACCGCGATGCCCAAATGCGAATTGGGATCGGACCTTTATGTAACTAAATACCTAAACCTTATAAGTCATAATTTTGATAGATATTAAAGTTATTTCTATCCCTCAAAATTAATTTGAATTTGAATTTTACGGGAACATTTCAATTATAGAGCACGCTAAATTATTCGCAAGCATATACTTGAACTAAATTATGAATCGAAGTGACTTATTTTGCAACGCTTTAAGTTTTGTACAAATTCAAAGTAAGTGAACCGTCTTCTGGTTAAATTTAAAGTAACAAATTATTATATTTGTACTAAAATACGCGTAGATACGTAAAGTATGGCCTTTTTATTCTATGGGCATATAATTATATTGTCAGGGTCATAAATCTCCATAGATGGAGATAAAATAGATATGTTATAATTAATCAACAAGTCTGGACGACCTTGAATTTTTTTTAACATTTTTATTGCCTTGTTAATTGTAACAAATTACCGCAATAACATTAATATATCCAGGAAGCTATAATGTTGATATTTTTGCACTTGATGATGTAGTCCTTGACTTACTTTTGAGAGAAACAACTAATTTTAAAAATAAAATTAAAGTTAATTGAAGATAAAGGACATTATTGATATCACACACGAATGTTAAGAATATTATTATGATATCCTGTGATATACTGAAATATTTATATGAATACTAGCTGACCCTCGACCGGAAAGGAAAAATGATTAGATTACTAAATTGGCTATTAAAAAATAAGGGTTGATCGTTGAAAATGGAGGATTGTATGTATTTTTGTATGTTGTATCATAAAAAAATAGAAATTAAAATTTTGTCTAAAAAATAAAAAAAAAAATTAGGGTTGTACTACCCCTAACATTTAGGGGGATGAAAAATAGATGTTGGTCGATTCTCATAGATACCGGATAAGCACAAAAAATTTCATCAAAATCGGTCAAGCCGTTTCGGAGGAGTATGGCACCGAAAACTGACACGAGAATTTTATATATCAGATAGTATTTTGTGTTACAAGATAATTATATTTCTTATTCAATTTAAAGTTCACAACCATTACGGTTATAACAAAGTGAATAAAAATTGTATAGTAATAGTTTTGATTTACAGCCGAATGTAATTTATGAACGAAAAAATACATATTTGAATAAAAGTTAACCCAATTGATGTTCGGTCGAATCGAAAAATGCAATCAACAAGGTTTGCGAGTCCCATAACACATGACGATGCAAAAGGACACACCGACGGCCGAACGGACGTACCAAGTACACAAAAGTTTCGCAACGTTGCCGATTTCAGCAATATTGCACAAGAACAACATTGTGTTAGTAACAATGCCCCAAGTACTCTCAACTAACACGCGTGAAATATTTCCACTCCATACAGCGCACTTTTTGCATTCATTCTTCTTAGTATTAAGCCATAACCGCCTTTAGAGACCTACTTACCCGTTAAATATGGTGGAACCCTCCGTAGTTCGGCTTCAGAGGCGCCACTGTCACTCATATACCAATGTTAAGCCCTGCTGTATTTTGTTTTGAAGGGTGTGGAAGGATGAGAGATATATGAAATTCGATAGGTACCAACATGGTCTTCAGGGGTAGCAACGAACCTGTGCCAACTTCAGGTAGGATGATAGGATATAAGATTAGCTTATATAGGGTTAACCACTACTTGACGACCCTCGTGGCGGAGCGGTCACCACATCGGTCTGACGCGCAGTGGGTTCCGACTTCGATTCCCGGCCAGACAGACATTTGAATGAATAATTTAGATTTCAGTTCTGGGTCTGAGTGTTTGTGTATTCGTCTTTGTGTGTCCATGGCACCCGCGACACAGGAGAAAATCCTAGTGCGGGGCTATGAGTGTAGTATGCGTACTACGTGAGTGTACTGTACATGTGCGGCAGTGGTTATGTACCATCAGGCTAACTTTATGCCCGTTTGTTAGTTCTTTTATACAAATTAAAAGCATATAAACAATAAGTACTTTCGGTATTAAACTTTAAAGTATGTATATGCAAAAAAGTAAAAGAAGGGTTTAACGCTTGGCTGCGACCAATTTATGTCCTCTCGGGTCCGTGTCGGAAACTGGGATAGATCCGGAGAGAGACATTTCTCCGGCTGCTAAATAATTATTGTAGATCTTCCCCTTTTTCTTTCTATTTTATATACGGAAAGACAAATAATAACGTCTGTTCTGCCATATGCCGATACCAAATGCATTATGAGGCGGTTGGAAAGTTCCAATGTCAAAACATAGACGGAATTCATTCGTTTTAAAACGACAGCATCAAACACCAAACAACATCGATACTTGTCAACCGAAACATGGGCTTTATAATAAAACACAAGAATAAGCGAAATTGTTGTCAACTTTACAGCTTTTTTTTACAGTTACGAATATACTTAACAAGTATAAGAATGAAGTAATTTGTTCAAAAGGTATAACTTCACCTCAATACGCTTTTGTAGAGTAAAAACCCATTATACTCACAAGCTTAAGATATGATCCTCTTTAAAAAGTTAGCAGGTGTCGAAGAAGTTCCAAGAAAAATACTTCTTTGTGAGTGGTCGTATACTGACTCAGTATATTGCGTAATTATATCATTTACATCGATTTGTAACTGATAACAATTCTCTGACTTATGAAGTTATTAAAGTATACGTAAGTTATTTAATTATTTTTTAGTTATTTCGTGAATTTATATATTTAGTATGTTCAGGTATCACTTTTTGCGATTGTTTAATGTATTAATATAAACATGATATGACATGATATACGTTTTTTTTTAATTGGGACTTTGCCAACAATATTTATATAGGAATTTTTTATAATTGACTTTATTGATTTTAGGTGATATGACTAAGTATCTGCGAGAAATCTGTTTAGGTATAAGCCTTATAAAGATCAAACCGCTTCTTGTATTTGCAGAGTAAGTTTTAATTTATTATAAACGCGGTTTTTTAAACTTATATTGGAACTAACTAAATAACTAGCAACGTATTATTATCTTCGTAGTCAATTTTACCAATTTGTCATATCGAAATGAAACTTAGTATATACATATAGTATGCGTATAGTATAGTTTAGATGACAATACAATAATTTGATATCTTGGAATCGGTCTACTAGTGGACCTCTTTTTTGATTATGTACATAGAGCTCCAAGACAAAAAAGAAGTAAGAAGTTCACTGTTAACTACGAAAGGGTTCTTTATCATCCTTCATTCTTAAAAAATATAATTGCGATTACAATGAATAAAATAGTATTAATGTAGTATTTATAGTATATGGTATATGGATATATGGTGTAGGTAATATGCATTTATACATTATCGTAACTAATATAATTTAATCTTCAAGTTTGAGTGCATAATGAAATCGTGTTCTTAGTTTATTTTAACTAAATATTTTCATTGTTACGAACGCTATGATAAAATTACATCCGTTCCTCCCGTGTGTCTCGGCTATGAATCTCGTAGTTCAATGAATGATTTAACACAATCGTGAGAAACAAGTATATAATTTAATTTAGATTTCAATCTCTTTTGGCCTCAAAGAGTTGTTTGGGTTGTTGTTAGCGCTATTTGTGTCACATTGTAAAACAAGACATAAATATTGCAGAAGAATACCTATGTCAGATACGTATTTCATGATCATACAAAATGCGAATATGTGTTCAATTATCTGATGTAGATTAAAATTTATTGACATAATTCAATTTGGGTAAACGTTACATCCATTGGAGATCTCTGACTCCCCTGCAAGCGTTGAAGAAGGCCGTCCGAGGGATTTTTGTGGGTGAAAATGCCACATAACCCGGAGTCTCTTCCAAGGCTTCGGTGTACCTTTAGAAAGTTTCCCCCCGTCACCAAAAAAAAAGGTAAACGTTACATAATTCAAATGTTAAACCATATTCAAAGGTAGTCTCTTGTGGTTCGCTTGTGTCTGTACCACCGCCAGACACATCTAGTTCCATTGATGTGGTAAAGCAGATACTTTATACCAAGAGTGCAAAAAGCCCTGTTCATATCTACAGATAATGAACGTGTCAGACGTGTGCCGTGGCTATCAAAGTATTCCTCTATAAAATGATCTCTTAATGTATTAAACTTTCCGTTACTTAACTACGATGTAGCCACGCCTTAGTTGACAAAATGTTGGATAGAAAAATAGTCTGGCACGGCACGTTCCGATGTCAGTAGATGTAAATTAACCCTCTGTTCTTAGGAGTAGCAACGCATATTCTGTCAATCCAAGGTTAGGATCTGATATTACTTGGAGTTAATTATATGTTCACGGGTGGTAAGGACACTTTCTATTATTAATATGATATATATGTGTCCTTTCAGGATAATGATTGTATAAAAAAAACAAAAGTTTTTACTGTTTAAGTCTGGTTGCCGACAGAAGTGAAAATTTGAACAATTAAGTGTGTAATCGGCAGAAAAAAATATTTTTTACCGTCATATTTATATACACAGTTATCGGTTATGGTAACAATGTCATGAGTTTAATAGTTTTTTCTTATTACAACAAATGCCCAACGCGCCTAAAGAAATTTTCACTTCAAAAATACGAGTACACCATTCCGCGAAAGGAAGGTCCTATCAATAATGCGTAATGCCGTTGGAAATTGATACGAATACACGAGTTAGGTAACTATGATCCCTTTTTGATCCTAGAAAATTATATAAATCCCGAGGGAATAATAAATAGATTAGTAGCAACCTTTTTATAGATCCTATTGAAGTGGGACAGCTGTAAGCGAAGCTAGTTTATCTAAAAATACTAAGTAAGATAATTATGTTTTTGGGTTATTATTGATTAAATCGTATAAAACCTTGTTTTATATTTGTTGTTTGATTTATACAATGTCTATTGTATTTTGAAGATTGCGATACATAATTATAGAGTGCGTATTAGAAGTTAATTATCACTACTTTACGATGAAGGAAAACATCGTGAAAAAACCTACACATTTGACTATGGCCTCAATCTCTCAATCTGAGAGAAGACCCGTGCCAGCAGTGGCACAGTAATGGGTGACGAACGAAAAAAAATATAGACAGTTTTCTATACTTTAGGAACCTTTAGGGATTTAACAATAAAATATCCTTTTGTAGTGAGTGCCAATGTCATAAAAATAACCTGCTCTTTAAAATCTTGATTATAGCTTCTGTGGTTTAGACCATGTGTTAATGAATCAGTCATGACAAGATAGTGCATACGTATTAGTATTTTTTTATAGTATGGAAGCAAACGAGCATGCAGCCCTCCTGATGATATGTGACAAATGTCACCCATGGACATTAAACATAGGTAAGATCAAAGTCTCACCGAAGGTTAGCCACAGATGCGTTGCTACCCCTGTAGACTATGATGGAATGCCTCGGATTAGTATGCCTCCCTTACCACACTCTTCAGGCCAGAACACAGCAGCGCGTAACATTGCTGTTATCAGGCAGAAATAGGTGTAGCGATGGTGCTTCTGGAGTCGAACCACAAATGGTTCTACCACCTTCCAGTATATAAGTATTAGTCCTCGTATCCACTAGGATAGACAAAGATCACACACAAAGATACTAATCTTTGTCCATTAATTATTACCTAGCATCCATCTGTCACCCACTTTACTTCTCTAATCAAAAATGGTATCAATCCATCGCTTGTGTGGTGTGATAACCTTGCATGACCTTCGTATTGTCAACACAAACCATTGTCATACCCATATATTTTAAATACGTAATACGTAATACTTATTATGAAACATTCATAGGCCTGGATTTTTAATGTTGTGGTGGTTTTATGGTGGTGTTACAATAATGAAGTAGCAACTGAACGTGCAGTCCACATAGGTGGTCACTGCCGTATTGAATCCATAATGAACCTCAGATAGGATTAGAGTTCGAACCGACGTCGGCTGCACTGATGATTAAGTTGAGATGTTATGTGTAAGTATATATTCACACCCTTTAAACCTTAACACAGCATCGGCTTAAAACTGACTTTATTAGAACGATGACGCTTTCAAAGTCAACCTATTATGGGCTTTACACAGTATGTACATAGAACGAATATTTATATGAAAGAAACGTGGATACTCTACTCTCACAATATAGCAGAACCAGTATTGTTTGTCCCCTGAGGTGTTTCAGACTAGACATAGGTTTGACGCTATTTCTAGCCTAAAGCAGTTTATTCGCTTCATGTAAACGGTGTGTATACCAGCTGACTTAAATTTGAGGCGCTCATCTTAGTAGACACGAGTGGACCCGTTCTATGTGGAGTCCATTATGTCCATGGGCGGCTGTAACCACTAACTATTGGATGCTGCTAGTTTGCTACTTACATATAAAGAGAAACCCACAGATAAATAAATTGCCGATCATACCATTACGATACTAATCATACCTATGATGTTTGACGAGGAGGAGCGGTCACCATACCGGTCTGACGCGGAGTTCCGGGTTCGATTCCTGGCCAGACAGACATTTAAATGATGAATTTAGAATTCTGTTCTGGGTCTGGGTGTTTGTGTATTCGTCTTTGTGTGTCCATGGTACCCGCGACAC